>MU713145.1:12357-26509 GCA_026770625.1 Nicotiana glauca
CCCCGAAGAAAGGAAAGGCATTGTGTAAGGTCCCGTAAATAATTTTTGGTCTCAAAACTTAGTAGCTCGTGGTGTCGACTGCGAATATGTGTTAGGTATGTGTAGAATTCTTCACGGCGAGCTTTCTCGTCGCGTTTCGGACCCGTGGTAGTGATCTAAGCCTTTAAAAATCAAAATAATTAATTTTCCAAAAAATTATCATTTATGCGGTCCAGAATGCGGTCGCAGCTCAGCTATGCGGACCGCAGGGTGAAGCAGAAGAATTGTCAAAATTGAAGTTGAAAATGCGGTCCATTATGCGACCACATAATCAATATGCGGACCACATTCCTGCCGCATAGTTAATCAGAGAGTTAGTCTAAGTTAATATTATAAATGCGGTCCATTATGCGACCGCATAATCAGTATGCAGACCGCATTTCCACCGCATAGCCAGGCAGAGATGTTCAGTGATTGGCGCCAGTTCTGCGGTCCAATATGCGGACCGCATTCCAATTCTGCGATCGCATAGTGCGACCGCAGATCTTGCTCGGGCTCCTATTTTCTAAAATTTTAAAACGCGACCCCCTTTCTGATAAAACACCCTAACCCCTCATTTTAACCATATTTTCTGAACAAAATAAGAGAGAGGGAGGAGGGGTTCTAGAGAGAAGGTTCATTTTTCTTCAGAATTTGTTCCTCAAATTATCTGGTCTGGGAAATTTTAAAGCAAGTGTCTTTATCTCCATTTCTACAGGTACAATCCCTACCCCATTTTCATTGACTTTCAGATTTATTGAGAAGGGAAAAATCTCATGCATTAGTTCTTGATAATAGGGGTTGAAACACTCATGCATTTTTATTAAAACCTAAAATCTAGTAAGAGTAGTTGGGAATGAGTAAAGAATTGTGTAAAGAAGGGTTGATAACCTAAATGTGTTCGGGTAGTGATTGTGAATTTTGATTCTAAGAAATATGTGTTAATTTGTGCACTAGATTGACGTTGCTAGGCTTTTGGTGAAGTTGGAAGTAGAAATTAAAAAGGGAATTGGGCTACAGGTATATATGGCTAACCTTGACTTTGTAAAAATCGCCTTGTTGGTGTTCAAATGTTTTGTATGTGACATCCACATGGGTAAATTGTGAAATTCGTGTGATTCGCATGGTTGTGATTATGATATGTGGTATTAGATGAGAAACAAATAACGTATGAAATTGTAAGTGATGCAACTGGAATAATTGTGATAGTAACATCTATGGCTTATCATGGGCAAGTTTTGTTGTAACGTGAAACACTTGTGAATTGTGGAATATGACAGATATAGTATTGATGGTTATGGAAACACTTGTAAATTATTGTTGCTACTCCTTAAGAAGTGTTGTTGTGATCTTTGTGAATTGTTCATTGTTGTTGTTGGGATTGTTTGTGAATTGAAAATGTACGATCGGATCGGGTTGCGCGCTTCAACACGAAGTAATAAGGTGCGGGTTGTGGTGATAAGGGTGGCCGAGGTAATAAGGGTGGCCGGGGTAATAAGGGTGGAAAGTGATCGAAATCACTGTTGAAATGAAAATATGAGCAAAAATGTGAAATCTATTGATGTGGAAATGTGGAAGGGAAACGGGAGAGTTTGTAAAACTTATTTGGCTTGATTGTTCTTTCTTTATGGAATTGATTGTTGTTTCTGTTACTGTTATTTACTTGTCTATGGCTTGAGTTTACTTGGCGCAAAGTTTGTTATACATACCAGTACAATTCAAGTGTACTGACGTTCCTTTTTGCCGGGGGCGCTACATTCGTGTTATGATTATAGGTGGATCTGCAGCAGGTGCTCCAGCCCATCGATCGTAGCTCCCTCTTCATTTTCCGTCAGTTGTTTTGGTGAGCCCCATTCCTCTCGAGGCCCTACGTGGCTCAGGCCGCTTGTTTCCGTAGTTTTATTTTGCTATTGTGAAAGGTATAGCCGGAGCCTTGTTACCGGCAAATACTATATTATCCTGTTGTACTTTTAGAGGCTCCGTAGACAGTGGATGCGGGTTAGAAGCTTATGTATATCCGTGTTTCTTTTGTTGGGCAACGAATTAATAACTTCACTAACTGTCACGTATGTATGTATATTTCGCAAAAGGTGTTTTAAATTAATTATATGACTAGTTCTTGAGATAATTGAGTAAGGAAAACATGGGGTAACACGTGGGGTAGGAAAGGCACCCAGGTCTGCCTGGTTGGGGCTTCCCGATCGGGCGCCGGTCATGTCCCTCGAATTTAGGGAATGACACGTTGTCTTTATCCTAAGTTTTAATTGAAGTTTTTGAATTATAGTTGAGGTCAGGTGCCCCCTCTGAAGAACAGAAAGGCATTGTTTTAAGTTTTAATTGAAGTTTTAAATTATAGTTTAGCAGTCAGGCGCGCACCTGGAGAACAAGGGAATACATTTCAAGTTTTGGCAATCAGGCGCCCACCTGGAGAACAAGGGAAAACATTTCAAGTTCAACAGTCAGGCGCCCACCTGGAGAACAAGGGAATACATTTCAAGTTTTGGCAATCAGGCGCCCACCTGGAGAACAAGGGAATACATTTCAAGTTCAGCAATCAGGCACCCACCTGGAGAACAAGGGAATACATTTCAAGTTCAGCAATCAGGCACCCACCTGGATAACAAGGGAATATATTCCAAAATTTTAGCTGTCAGGCACCCACCTGGAGAACAAGGGAACACATTTCAAGTTTTGGCAATCAGGCACCCACTTGGAGAACAAGGGAAGTCATTTCAGATTATAATTCAAGTTCGGCAATCAAGAGAGGCCGACGAGTTAAGTCAAGAATGAAGAAACATCAGAGGAAGCAAGGCCACAAGAAACACAGGAAAAGGCGAGTTTAAGAACAGATGAATACATTTCAGTCTTTACATTTCAAGTGTGGAAGTTAGTAGCCCGCCAGGAGAGCGAAATGTTACAACAAAAACTCCCCAGCATAAATCCATATTCAGAAATCAAAAAGAAGGCAGTGATGGTCAGTTCAAGCTTCGAAGAAAAATAATTCGAAAGCTTACAATAAAGAATACGAGTCAAGTCAAGAATGAAGAAACATCAGAGGAAGCAAGGCCACAAGAAACACAGGAAAAGGCGAGTTTAAGAACAGATGAATACATTTCAGTCTTTAAATTTCAAGTGTGGAAGTTAGTAGCCCGCCAGGAGAGCGAAATGTTACAACAAAAACTCCCCAGCATAAGTCCATATTCAGAAATCAAAAAGAAGGCAGTGATGGTCCGTTCAAGCTTCGAAGAAAAATAATTCGAAAGCTTACAATAAAGAATACGAGTCAAGTCAAGAATGAAGAAACATCAGAGGAAGCAAGGCCACAAGAAACACAGGAAGAAGCGAGTTTAAGAGCTAGATACGATTTTGTAACTCATAGACTAGTTTAATATAGCTTCTTATTTTCTGTTTAGCACGGTGTAATAAGGAAGTTGGCAAGTAGTAGCCGCAACAGCAACAACAGTAACAGCAAAAGCACAGCTCCTCGGTAGTCCCAGCTACCAAAACTTCCCGAACTACATTGACCTGATTCCCTTTTAGCCGGGAATATGTAGGAGACCTTTTGAAGCAAAGGTTCGGTCTAATCTTTTAAAAAAAAAATGCTTCACACGGAGTACTCAAACGGGCAAAAAATCGCTCGCTCACTTTATCTTTGCAAAAAACCTCTTCGTGTCTTCGGACAAAGAGGGGCAGCTGTAAGCACGTGATTTTTGCCCTATATGAGAAATACTCTCAAAAAATCCAAAATAAAATGTTTTGTGTTGTTTGCATTTGTGCGTTCGTGTTTATATGTAGAAATTAATAGAAAAATACAAAAAAATATATGTTACATGCTTATTTAGGATTTAATCGTGCATTTTGGAATTAATTAATAATTAATTATTTTACAAAAAGAATGAAAATCATAAAAATATGCATTTTTCGCTTCTTTTTTTTAGTGTTTGATGTCAAAGTTGTGTGACTTGATATTTAATTATTTGTGATAAATGTTATTGATAGTTAATTAGTATTTTAAAATTAATTTGGGTTTTATAATTTAAAATTAGGATTTATTTTGGTTAAAGGATATGAAAGAAATTGAAAGGGGTGGCTGATTTTTGGGTTTTGGGCAATTGAATTGGAGGCCCGATCGATTTTTACACCAAACCCATCACAAAATCTGGCCCAAACGCAGCCAATACCCGGTCAATGTAATTAGTCATTAAGACCATCAAAACGACGTAGTGCGGGGGCAATACTACGTCGTTTTGAGTTTAATAATGTCAAATTGATCTCAGCCTCTCATCTTTCATCATCCAACAATTCAAAACGCACCCCACTACCCGTTAATCTCGCCCGACCCGTTCTCATAACATACCAACCCGGTCTCTATTATGACTGAACGATGCAGTTTTGATAAGTTAATCGATCCAAGCCACTGATCGCAATTGATCGAACGGTTTGGATTTGTTTCCCTTCCACGTATATAAGGTTCCAAAGCCACCCCCGCCCCCCTGAACCAAACCCCCCTACCCTATTCGTCTCTAAGCCCTCAGAGACAGATCGTCTCCCTCCGCCTCACTCCACCACTGACTGCCCGCCGAAAATCGCTTACGGCGGCGGTCAGTTACCATAAACCCCCAAAATTATACCATAGCTTCCCCTCAACTTCCCCATTCCACTCCCCTAATCAACTTCCCTCGAATCACAACCCATTTTTTCGAATATCAGATCGAAGAGTCAACAGAAAATCTAATCTATCCCAATAGCCACCAAACTCACACCCTTTGGCCCTTAGACCTCCCTCACCATTATGATACTTTTGATTTTCGTTGAATCAAACCAAGATTCGTCGAATATCAATTTTTGTCTACATGAATCCTAGCGCCGCCACGAAATTCCTTGGTGGCAACGCCAAACCTAGATGGTCCCAAGGTTGCACCCTTCAACTACTTGAGCTTCCCCATTCCCACTACCCTACACCGAAGGATTCAAATCTTCGATCAGAGAATCGATCAGGAAACCTTACCTCTAAGACTAAGGAAAAATCGAAGAAATTAAGGCCGTAGTCGACTTTAGTCGAATGTTCTCAGGTGAGAACATTCGCTTAAAGTTCACTTTGATCTCAAATCAGAAGCAGAGGATCGTGCTAGAACCACGGAACTCGGTAATGCCTAACACCTTCTCCCGGGTTAACAGATTTCCTTAGCCGGATTTCTGGTTCGCGGACTGTAATACAGACTCAATCTTTTCCTCGATTCGGGATTCAGCCAGTGACTTGGGACACCATTAATATCCCAAGTGGCAACTCTGAATTAAATAAATACATCCCGTTCGATTGTCCTTTAATTGGAAAAAACTCCATTAATCATACCCTTTGCGGGTGCGGTAGCGGAAAAAGGAGGTGTGACAATATAAACAGCACATTCATGACTACACTCAACCAATTCCCTCACCTCTTAAAGCTAACAACAATAATTCCAAACAAAAAGAAAGAAAAAGAAACATTAAACAAAATAAAATAGGAAAACTGTTGGCTAAGGAGAAGCACAGAGAATGAAAGGAAAGAGATGAAGAATGAGATGAGGATTTAGAAGACATTACCTGAATTTTCCACAAGAGAAAGAATTCACGAGCAAGTTTTAGAGTTTTTGGAGATTTTTTTCGTGTTTGGGGAGTTAGGGCAGGGGGATACAGTGTGGTGTTTTGTTTTAAGCAAATGAAACGTTTCACACATTTTTTTACACTCAAAACCAGGGCGACTTTCGCTTCTGCGGAAATTTTACCGCTTCTGTGGAGTCACTTCAACGGCTGAAGGACCACTTTTGCGGAGGAGACCGCTTCTGTAGTTTTTAGACCGCTTTTGTGGTTTTTAAACCGCTTCTGCGTGACCGCAGATGCGGCCAAGTAGACGCAGAAGTGGTTATAGCAGGAAATTTTTGTCTAGTTTTTGCAGCTACTGGTTTTGACCACTCCGACCTGTTCAAATCAACTCTAAAAAATCTAAAAATTGGCAAATTAGTCAAAAATAATATTCTAAGATATTCTAAAAAAGAAAATTTTAAAAATGATGAAAAATTTTGAAAAACGATGGGTTGCCTCCCACCAAGTGCCGCATTTAACATCGTGGCACGACGCACACAACATTACAACTTTTCTTGCCACTTGGATGATATGAACTGGACACCTAGCTTGGAATCAAGCTTGTGACCACGAGCGACAGGGGGTGGTAAGTTAATGATCGAGCCAATGCTTAAATTCTTCATTTTGCACTTCTTGGCTCTCAGGTGAGGAATTTCATTTTGTTTTCTTGTTTCCTCAAACTATAAAATGTATGGCATGAGTTTTTCCTCCTCGCAGTCCTTTATTGGCTCATGTAGTTCAACTTCCACATCACCATACAATTCCAAAGGTTAACTTACCACCCGATCAAAGGTTACCCAAAAGTGGCATGACCATCTATTATAGGTCAATAGAGGTATAACTGGAAGAAGACAATACTTAACTGAATATAATGTCCCGATAAGGGGGAATACTTGTCACGACGACAAAACTGACCCGGTCGTGATAGCGCCTATCGTGAAACTAGGCCAACCGACACATTTCCAAACTAGTTAAACATTTTATTTAAAGCTGAAATCATACCATTTTATACTAAAATCCCATAAATGATATAAAGTCAAAACTAAAATAAAATTGGAAAGTAGAAGCCCGACCTCGGGTGTCACTAAGTCATGAGCTGCTATAATAGTTTCGAAACAAAAACAAGACTATCACGACCCAAAATCCACTGGTCGTGATGGCAGCTAACCCAACCCGCTAGGTAAGACAACAATTAACTATAAAAAATTCAATTATATTAACAACACAATTAAATAAAAGTAATTTATGGAATTTATACATTTCCCATCGACTGGTAGTACAAATCATGAGCTTCTATAAATGGAATTCACAAAGTAACAATGAAACAAATACATAGTATGTTTGAAAAGTACATAAACAGAGTATTATAAGTTAAGGCTACCACTAAAAAAGGAGGCAGCTACAACAGGGACGCGGGTACATCTTGAAGTTTCGCAACCATCGAGCACAACAACATCAACAACCGACATCTGGACGCAATGTGCATGAGTGTAGTATCAGTACAATCGACCCAATGTACTAAGTAAGTAACAGACCTAACCTTAGGTTGAGAGCAGTGATGAGCTAACACACGATTAGGTCCAATGCCAATATTTCCACAATAATTCGTATCAGCATAACACAAGTAAAAAAAGATATCTCAAAAATAAAATACTTAGCTCGTTCACAATCCTAGAAAATGGTCATGAAAATCCCAAATCTCTTACTGAAAATTCCAAAAGTACGAGTAAATTTGAAAACTCTAATTTTTCCAAATATCATTTCCACAATAAATACAATGTCTCATTTTCTTTCCAAATAACAAGTATAAAGTGCCTCTCCATACCCACATATCAATGTGTATAATAAGTAATGAATGACGTGATACTATCTAACATGAGGAAAATGCATGTCCATGCCTGTATGTCATGTATGCATGTAAATGCCATGTATTTTAGAGATGATACATGTACTCACACTCTCAGAGTAGCAAATCTCATTCCCTCGCGTCCTCTCCTACTAAGCTCATTACTCAGCACACTAATTCACTCATCATTGTGTAATAACTGTTGCGGCGTGCATCTCAATCCACACATATATATAGTAAACGGCGCTCACCGGGGGTGTACAGATTTCGAAGGGGATCCTTCAGCCCAAGCGCTATATCGATGCAGAGTGCAACCCAACCCAATATCGCTACGACATGCAACCCGATCCATATGTCACTGCGGCATGCAACCCGATCCATATAGATATATAATCAATATATCACGGTGTGCAGCCCAATCCCATAAAGTATAATAGATATAATATGCATCGGCATGCATTCCGATCCAAAAATGTCACTCTCATCAAGCCCTTAGCCTCACCCAGTCATGAATCTGTCCAGTCTCACTCATGAATCTTGCCCGAAAACAATTATATGATGTATCAATAACAACTACTGAGACGGAGATATGATATGAATGCATGAATATGACTGAGTACGAAAAATTCAATGTTAATCAGTGAGATGACAGCCAGAAATAACCACTATGGGTAAAAACAATATCAGTATGAAGCCTAAGCATGATAATTAGCTTGATTGACTGCTCTATTACTTTACCACATGGTGAAAACACAAATATCCAATTAAATAGGACAGCTATACAGGGCCATGGGAACAATAGAGTCCCAATTCACAGAGTGCATGCCCACACGCCCGTCACCTAGCATGTGCCTCACCTCAAAACCGATCACATAACACGTAGTTCAGGGTTTCATACCATCAACACTAAGCTTAGAAAAATTACTTGCCTCGAACGAGCCAATACCAATACCAATGCTGAGCAGGCCAAGCGATGCTCCAAAAATACTATCCCACGCGACCTTCAAATAGCTCGACACTAACCAAAAACAACTCAAATACATGAAACAATGCTAAAGGAACAAATCCCAAACGAAAAAGGTCAAGTCTTTAATCAAAAGTCCAAAATTGGCGAAAAAGCCCAGCCCGGGCGCGTACCTCAGAACCCGACAAAACTCACAAAATCCGTCAACTCATTCAATTACGAGTTCAAGCATACTAGTTTCACTCATATTTGACTCTGAATCGGTGTTCAAAACATAAAGATTCATATTGTGAAACTTTAGGCCAAAACCCTCAATTTCTTCTTTAAAATTCCTCAACCAAAAGCTAAAATCGAAGATAGGTTCGTGAAATATAACCAAAGCCGAGTAAAGAATACTTAACCCAATTCTTATGCTAAAAAGCGTATCGAAAAATTCCCTAATTCCGAGCTCTCCAACTCAAAATATTTTAAATGCACAAAACCCTCGTTTTAACATTGTTCTGCCTTGTTTCTTGTGCTAAAAGATCTCGAAACTCACTTTTAATACCTCCAATGATTCCTTGTAAAATCTAGTCAAGTTAGGCTTTTGAATCACTGTATTTGACCTTATATTGAAGAAGATATGTTGGTTTTAATATTTGAAAATAGTGTAGATTTTTAAACACAAAGTAGTGGCAATTTTGTAATTAAATTGAAAAAATCTTGCAACCTAACTCTTAGTAAAATAACCATAAAATCCTCATACGATGACCAAATTTGACGATTCTTTTTTATATGGCTCTGTAATTACGATACAGATCTAATGCTTAATAAGAACAGAAATCGGAACTTATTTGCTCATTATGCTACCATTTCTGCTTAAAGATACGAGGTCGAAACATAAGAAAATCGAGCGCAATACAACCCAAACCTATCTGAAACTCACCTGAGCCCCTCGGGACCCCGTATGAACATACCAAAAAGTTCAATATCATAATATGGACCTACTCGAGGCCTCAAAACACACATAACAATATCGAAACGATGAAATGCACCTCAAATCAAACTTAATCAACTTTCGATTTCCAAAACTCACGCAGAAACATATCAAATAAACTCGGAATAAATCCAATTTTCTGCACATAAGCCCTACTACATCATACCGAGCTACTCGTGCCCCCAAACTACCAAGCGAAGTGCAAATGCTAAAATTGACCGGCCGAATTGTTATGAAGACCAAAATAATCTAGAAATAGCAACAAAGTACTAAAAGGAAGATAGAGAAGGAGAAAGGCGGAACTGCGATCGCCAGGCAGCAACCTCGCTATCTCCGTGAAAATCTGCGACTGGAATAGTCAACAGCCGCTACCGTGCCCCGAGATACTTGGATCTGCACACAAGATGCAAGGGTAACGCGAGTACACCAACTCAGTAAGTAACAAGTCCAAACAATGGACTGAAAGGTAGTGATGAATAAAACATCAGCAATTATTATATATTTAATCTATTCAGGAAAGAAGGGATTCTGGAAATTCAATATTTTAAACTTAACAGTAAAGGAAAGTGTTAATCTGAAAAATGTGAAATATAAAGCTTAGTAAGACTCTACATGTTAATGCAAGAAATGCATGAAAATGCACCGTGTGCTCCCTCTCTCAAGTGCTCAACCACTCGGTACCGCATATGGCCATCCGGCCCAGGGAAATCCGTCCTGGAATACATATATATATAGTCAACGACGCTCACTAGGGATGTATAGATTTCGGAAGGGATCCTTCAGCCCAAGCGCTATATTGATGCGGCGTGCAGCCCAACCCAATATCGCCACGGCATGCAACCCGATCCATATATCACTGCGGCATGCAACCTGATCAATATATATATAAAATAAATATATCATAGTGTGCATCCCAATCCCATAAATTATAATAGATATAATATGCATTGGCGTGCGGTCCGACCTAGAAATGTCACTCTCATCAAGCCCTCAGCCTCACCCAGTCATGAATCTCTCAAGTCTCACTCATGAATCTTGCCCGAAAACAATTATTTGATGTATCAATAACAACAACTGAGACGGAGATATGATGTGAATGCATGAATATGACTGAGTACGAAAAATTCAATGTTAATCAGTGAGATGACAGCCAGAAATAACCACTATGGGTAAAAACAATATCAGTATGAAGCCTAAGCATGATAATTAGCATGATTGACTGCTCTATTACTTTACCACATGGTGAAAACACAAATATCCAATAAAATAGGAAAGCTATACAGGGCCATGGGAACAATAGAGTCCCAATTCACAGGGTGCATGCCCACACGCCCGTCACCTAGCATGTGCCTCACCTCAAAACCGATCACATAACACGTAGTTCAGGGTTTCATACCATCAACACTAAGCTTAGAAAAATTACTTACCTCGTACGAGCCAATACCAATACCAATACCAATGCCGAGCAGGCCAAGCGATGCTCCAAAAATACTATCCCACGCGACCTTCAAATAGCTCGACACTAACCAAAAACAACTCAAATACATGAAACAATGCTAAAGGAACAAATCCCAAACGAAAAAGGTCAAGTCTTTAATCAAAAGTCCAAAATCGGCGAAAAAGCCCAACCCGAGCCTGTACCTCAGAACCCGACAAAACTCACAAAATCCGTCAACTCATTCAATTACGAGTTTAAGCATACTAGTTTCACTCATATTTGACTCTGAATCGGTGTTCAAAACACAAAGATTCATATTGTGAAACTTTAGGCCAAAACCTTCAATTTCTTCTTTAAAATTCCTCAACCAAAAGCTAAAATCGAAGATAGGTTCATGAAATATAACCAAAGCCGAGTAAAGAATACTTAACCCAATTCTTATGCTAAAAAGCGTATCGAAAAATTTCCTAATTCCGAGCTCCCCAACTCAAAATATTTTAAATGCACAAAACCCTCGTTTTAACATTGTTCTGCCTTGTTTCTTGTGCTAAAAGATCTTGAAACTCACTTTTAATACCTACAATGATTCCTTGTAAAATCTAGTCAAGTTAGACTTTTGAATCACTGTATTTGACCTTATATTGAAGAAGATATGTTGGTTTTAATATTTGGAATTAGTGTAGATTTTTAAACACAAAGTAGTGGCAATTTCGTAATTAAATTGAAAAAATCTAGAAACCTAACTCTTAGTAAAATAACCATAAAATCCTCATACGATGACCAAATTTGACGATTCTTTTTTATATGGCTCTGTAATTACGATACAGATCTAACGCTTAATAAGGACAGAAATCGGAACTTATTTGCTCATTATGCTACCATTTCTGCTTAAAGATACGAGGTCGAAACATAAGAAAATCGAGCGCAATACAACCCAAACCTATCTGAAACTCACCTGAGCCCCTCGGGACCCCGTATGAACATACCAAAAAGTTCAATATCATAATACGGACCTACTCGAGGCCTCAAAACACACTTAACAATATCGAAACGATGAAATGCACCTCAAATCAAACTTAATCAACTTTCGATTTCCAAAACTCACGCAGAAACATATCAAATAAACTCGGAATAAATCCAATTTTCTGCACATAAGCCCTACTACATCATACCGAGCTACTCGTGCCCCCAAACTACCAAGCGAAGTGCAAATGCTAAAATTGACCGGCCGAATTGTTATGAAGACCAAAATAATCTAGAAATAGCAACAAAGTACTAAAAGGAAGATAGAGAAGGAGAAAGGCGGAACTGCGATCGCCAGGCAGCAACCTCGCTATCTCCGTGAAAATCTGCGACTGGAATAGTCAACAGCCGCTACCGTGCCCCGAGATACTTGGATCTGCACACAAGATGCAAGGGTAACGCGAGTACACCAACTCAGTAAGTAACAAGTCCAAATAATGGACAGAAAGGTAGTGACGAATAAAACATCAGCAATTATTATATATTTAATCTATTCAGGAAAGAAGGGATTCTGGAAATTCAATATTTTAAACTTAACAGTAAAGGAAAGTGTTAATCTGAAAAATGTGAAATATAAAGCTTAGTAAGACTCTACATGTTAATGCAAGAAATGCATGAAAATGCACCGTGTGCTCCCTCTCTCAAGTGCTCAACCACTCGGTACCGCATATGGCCATCCGGCCCAGGGAAATCCGTCCTGGAATACATATATATATAGTCAACGACGCTCACTAGGGATGTATAGATTTCGGAAGGGATCCTTCAGCCCAAGCGCTATATTGATGCGGCGTGCAGCCCAACCCAATATCGCCACGGCATGCAACCCGATCCATATATCACTGCGGCATGCAACCTGATCAATATATATATAAAATAAATATATCATAGTGTGCATCCCAATCCCATAAATTATAATAGATATAATATGCATTGGCGTGCGGTCCGACCTAGAAATGTCACTCTCATCAAGCCCTCAGCCTCACCCAGTCATGAATCTCTCAAGTCTCACTCATGAATCTTGCCCGAAAACAATTATTTGATGTATCAATAACAACAACTGAGACGGAGATATGATGTGAATGCATGAATATGACTGAGTACGAAAAATTCAATGTTAATCAGTGAGATGACAGCCAGAAATAACCACTATGGGTAAAAACAATATCAGTATGAAGCCTAAGCATGATAATTAGCATGATTGACTGCTCTATTACTTTACCACATGGTGAAAACACAAATATCCAATAAAATAGGAAAGCTATACAGGGCCATGGGAACAATAGAGTCCCAATTCACAGGGTGCATGCCCACACGCCCGTCACCTAGCATGTGCCTCACCTCAAAACCGATCACATAACACGTAGTTCAGGGTTTCATACCATCAACACTAAGCTTAGAAAAATTACTTACCTCGTACGAGCCAATACCAATACCAATACCAATGCCGAGCAGGCCAAGCGATGCTCCAAAAATACTATCCCACGCGACCTTCAAATAGCTCGACACTAACCAAAAACAACTCAAATACATGAAACAATGCTAAAGGAACAAATCCCAAACGAAAAAGGTCAAGTCTTTAATCAAAAGTCCAAAATCGGCGAAAAAGCCCAACCCGAGCCTGTACCTCAGAACCCGACAAAACTCACAAAATCCGTCAACTCATTCAATTACGAGTTTAAGCATACTAGTTTCACTCATATTTGACTCTGAATCGGTGTTCAAAACACAAAGATTCATATTGTGAAACTTTAGGCCAAAACCTTCAATTTCTTCTTTAAAATTCCTCAACCAAAAGCTAAAATCGAAGATAGGTTCATGAAATATAACCAAAGCCGAGTAAAGAATACTTAACCCAATTCTTATGCTAAAAAGCGTATCGAAAAATTTCCTAATTCCGAGCTCCCCAACTCAAAATATTTTAAATGCACAAAACCCTCGTTTTAACATTGTTCTGCCTTGTTTCTTGTGCTAAAAGATCTTGAAACTCACTTTTAATACCTACAATGATTCCTTGTAAAATCTAGTCAAGTTAGACTTTTGAATCACTGTATTTGACCTTATATTGAAGAAGATATGTTGGTTTTAATATTTGGAATTAGTGTAGATTTTTAAACACAAAGTAGTGGCAATTTCGTAATTAAATTGAAAAAATCTAGAAACCTAACTCTTAGTAAAATAACCATAAAATCCTCATACGATGACCAAATTTGACGATTCTTTTTTATATGGCTCTGTAATTACGATACAGATCTAACGCTTAATAAG
>MU713145.1:44546-81295 GCA_026770625.1 Nicotiana glauca
TTTTTTTTTTTTTTTTTAATTTTTGTTAAAATAACAACAAATAAAGTCAATTTCCAAAATTAACTAATTTCTATTTTTAAACTAGCATTAAAACAAATTCCACAAATTAAAAATAAAAATGCGAAGAACCATTTTTTGTCATTTTCTTTATATGCAAACAATTTTACTACTAATCAATAATAAAATATGAAATTAAATCCCAAACAAATGCCAAATATTTTTTTTTTGTATTTTTCATATGAATTAAAATGCACAAATAAAATGCAACAATTATAAAAAATAACACAAAAATTATAAAATAATAAAGAAATTATTTTGTTTGAATTTTTGGGAATAATTTACTTAGGGCAAAAATCACGTGCTCACAATCATTACACAAGTATAGGCAAAAAAGAGTCACTAAGCGGCGCCATGGAATGTTCCAGGCGGCAATTCTCACGGCACGCCTACACGCGCGTCACTTGGCATTAGTATCACCTAAATATTAATAATAGAACACATAATTTGGGGTTTCGAACCCTCGAAACAAGTGTGGAAGCGTTACTTACCTCAAACCAATCGAAAACTCTAACCTGCGATGTCCTTGCCTCTCGATCCGGCCTCCAAATGCTCGGAATCAGAAACTCGCACGAAAATGATCATCAATACACGCTAAAAGGAATGAAACCAACACGAAAATGATCCAATTAGACCCAAAATTCTGAATTTGCTCATACCCGGCCCCCAGTACCATATCTCAGAATCCAACAAAAATTGTGAAACTAGAAACTCCTTTCACTCCCGAGTCTATACGTACCAAAATCGTCAAAATCAGACCTCACTCAAATCTCCAATTCAAACTCTCCAATTTCAAGACCTAATCCCACAAATTTCTTCCCTAATTTCCACAAATATCATGATTAAACAATGGAAAAATTGTCATAAACACAAGTATTAAAGCTTAAGTATCTTACCCCACTGAAAACCCTTGATTTTCTCTTGAAATCACAGCCCCAAACTCCAAACTCGTCAAAAAATGGTGAAGAAATGGTAGAAATTCACGAAGGAGAACTTATATACTTTCTACCCAGAACTTCCGCATCTGCGATCCTAATCTCGCACATGTGCAACCACTACTGTGGTTCAACCCACCGCACCTGCGATTTCCACTTAAACGCGCAGGATCACATCTATGCCATAGGCACCGCACCTACGGTGCCGCAGATGCGTCCAACACACCAATTATACGGTTCTTCTCCTGCTGGCCAAAACACACACCTGCAATCTCCATACTAAATTTGCGACCTCGCACCTGCGCTCCCCAATCCACAGGTGCGGAAAAAATGATAGAATTAGTAAATTCAGTAGCATTAACTCAATGCTAATCATTTCGTCAACCACCTGAATTCATCCAGACGCCCTCAGGACCTCAACTAAACATTCCAACAAGTTAGATATCACCATTCAAACTTATTCCAACCTTCGGAACACTCAAAACAACATCAAAACACCAACTTACCCTCGGATTCAAGCCTAAGGTTTTCCAAACATCCGAATTCCTCAAACGATCCAAAAACCTATCAAACCTCATCCGAATGACTTGAAATATTACACACACATCACAAATGACACAATAGACCTACTCCAATTTATGGAATTCCATTTTGACCATGATATATAGATTTCCACTGCCGACCGAAAAATGTCAAATTTCTAATTTCATCAATTCAAGCCTAAATCTAGCACGGACCTCCAAATTACATCTTGAACACGCTCCTAAGTCCAAAATCCCCTAACAAAGCTATCCAAACCATCAGAATTCACATCTGAGATCTTCTACATATATGTCAACATCCGATTGACGTTTCCAACTTAAGCTTCTAGATAAGAGACTGAGTGTCTCATTCCACTCCAAGACCCCTCCGAACCTGAACCAACAAACATGATGCAATGAAATACAGCTGAACAACACATAAAGAAGCAGAAATGGGGAAGCGAGGATGTAACTAATGAAACGACCGGCCGGGTCATTACATCTTCCCCCTTAAACAAATGCGCGTCCTCGAATGAGTCAAGAAACATGCCTGAAGCCTCAAACATGTGTGGATATCTGATTCTCATCTCCCGTTAATTCTCCCAAGTAGCCTCCTCCATAGGCCAACCTCTCCACTACACTTTTACTGAAGCTGTCTTCTTTGATCTCAACTTTCGGATCTGCCGCTCCAAAATTGTCATTGGATCCACATCATAAGTCAAATCGTCGTCTAACTGAACTGTGTTGAAATCCAAAACATGAGGCAGATCGCCAATATATTTTTAGAGCATAGAAACATGAAATATCGGATGCACACTCGACAAGATGGGTGGCAAAGCAAGCTCATAAGCCACCTCCCCAATCCTTCAAAGAACCTCAAAAGGCCCAAAAAACGAATGACTCAATTTACCCTTCTTTCCAAATCTCATAACACCCTTCATGGGTGAAACCTTTAATAGAACCTTCTCCCCAACCATGTAAGATACATCATGAACCTTCCTATCAACATAACTCTGTTTTCTTGAATGCACCATATGAAACCGCTCCTAAATCAATTTCACCTTGTCCAAAGCATCATGTACCAAGTCTGTACCCAAAATCCTAGCCTCACCCGGCTCAAGCAAACCTACTGGTGGTCTGGACCATCTCCCATACAAAGACTCAAACGGATATACCTGAATACTGCGATCAGACTGCCCGTTTGTCTGAGGGTGAAAAGTTATGCTCAACTCAACCTGAGTACCCAACTCTCGCTGCACGGCCCTCCAAAATTGCAATGTAAACTGAGTACCTCTATTTGAAATGATGGAAACTGGGACACCATGAAGGCAAACAATCTCTCGAATAAAAATCTCACATAACCTCTCTAAAGAATAGGTAGTACATGTAGGAATGAAGTGCGCAGACTTGGTCAGCCTATCCACAATAACCCAAATAGAATCAAACTTCCTCAAAGTCTGTGGGAGTCCAACTACAAAATCCATGGTGATCCGCTCCCACTTCCACAAAAGGCCGCTCCCCAACAGGAATTTATGCCAAATAGCCTATACTTGCTGCCATCCTACTCAAATCATCAACCACTACATTTGCCTTCCCCGGATGGTAAAAGATAGTAATATCATAGTCCTTTAGCAGCTCAACCATCTCCGCTGCCTAAAATAGAGATCCTTCTACTTGAACAAGTGCTGGAGGCTACAATGATTAGTAAACACCTCACACGACACACCATAAACATAATGCCTCAAAATATTCAACGCGTGAACAATGGAAGCCAAATCTAAATCATGAATAGGGTAGTTCTTCTCATGGGGCATCAACTGATAAGAAGCATAAGAAATCACTCTACCCTCCTACATCAACACACACCCAATACCAACTCGAGAATCATCAAAATATACCGTATAAGCATCTGAAGCTGATGGCAAAACTAACACTTGAGTCGTGGTCAAGGCAGTCTTGAGCTTCTAAAATCTCGCCTCATACTTATACGACCACATGAAAGGAGCACCTTTTTGAGTCAATTTGGTCAATGGTGATGCTATATATGAATATCCTTGAATGAACCGACGGTAATAACCCGCTAAACCAAGAATGTTGTGAATCTTTGTAGCTGAGGACGGGCTGGCCCAACTCTGAACCACCTCTATCTTTTTCGAATCAACTTGAGCACCCTCACTGGACATCACGTGCTCCAAGTAAGCCACTGAATTGAGCCAAAACTCACACTTGGTGAACTTTGCATAAAGCTTGTCCTCCCTCAACCATTGTAATACAACTCTCAAATTCTCAATGTGCTCCTCCTAACTACGTGATTACACGAGAATATCATCAATGAATACAATAACAAATGAGTCGAGATAGGGCCGAAACACGTTGTTCATCAAATGCATGAATGTTGCAGGGGTATTGGTCATCCAAAGATATCACAAGGAAATCATTATGACCATATCGGTTCCTAAAAGTTGCCTCAAGAATATCCGAGTCCCTAATTTTCAACTAGTGATACCCTGACCTGAGATCAATCTTGGAGAACACTCTTTCTCCTTGAAGCTAGTCGAATAAATCATCAATATGAGGCAAAGCATACTTGATCATGATTGTGACTTTGTTCAACTTCTTCTAATAAATGCATATCCTCATAGTGCCATCCTTCTTCTTCACGAATAGAATAGGCTCACCCCACAGCGACACACTAGGCCAAATAAACCCCTTATTAAGGAGTTCCTGAAGCTGTTTCTTCAACTCCAACGGTGCCATACGATACGGTGGAATAGAAATGAGCTGAGTTTCCAACACCAAACCAATACCAAAGTCAATATCCCTATCTGGGGGCATGCCCGGCAGGTCTATAGGAAACAATCCGGGAAGTCCCTCACTACTGGAACTAAATTGATACTAGGAGTCTCTACACTGACATCCCTGACCAAGGTCAAATAAGAAATACAACCCTTCCCAACCATCTGCTGGGCTTTCAAGAATAAAATCTCCCTACTGGGAACATAATCTGACGAACCTCGCCACTCAATCCGTGGCACACTCGGCATAGCCAACGTCACTATCTTAGCATGACAGTCCAAAATAGAGTGACATGGAAATAAACAATACAGTCCCTATATCACATCAAAGTTGACCATACTAAGTAACACATGGTCCATTGGGGTATCCAAACCCTCAATAGTCACCATACAAGACCGATATACACGATCCACACTAATAGTATCTCCTACCGGAGTAGATACATGAACAGATGAAACAAGAATCTCATGCGGCGTATCTAAATAATGAGGAAAATATGATGACACATATAAAAAAGTGGATCCAGGGTCAAATAATATAGAGGAATCTCTGTGGCAGACTGAGACTATACCTATAATCAAACATCTGGAGTGATAACATCTGGTCTAGCTGGGATTGCATAAAAATTTTCCTGACCACCACCTGATCGGCCTCCCCCTATAGGGCTACCCCTAGCTGATTGACCTCCACCCTGAGATGTCTGAGATGGTGGGGAAGTAATTGGTGCTAAAGCTGAAAGCTAACTCATCTACTGGTACAAACCCACCGTAAGACAGGGATAAAACCTCTTGATATGACCCAAATCCCAACACTCAAAGCAACCTCTACCAGCCACTAGCAATGGGGATTGAAGGAAGCCCCGAGCACTGGATACCTACCTGAAGAACTAGGCATAGATGAACCCTGAACCTGTGGTGCATGACTCAATTTCTGAGCTAGAAGGGAACTCAAAGATGAGTGAAGCTGATGTGAACTGTGAGAACCGTGGCCAGATGATCCACCACGGTGACCCGAGAGAGCTGACTGAGCATGTCTGAATGGATGGCCTCTGCAGTGCTGAAATTGACATCCAGAAGGAACACCACCAAAACTACTAGATCAGCGAGGCCTCTTAGCTTCCCTTTCAACTTGCTTCTGGCAGCGAACTGACTCTATCTCTCTAGCAATGTCGACTATCTCCTAAAAAGAAGCGCCAGATACCCTCTCTCTAGTCAGAAAAATTCGTAGCCAATAAGTGAGGCAATCATTGAACCTCCTAATCCTCTCCTTATCTGTAGGAACTAACCAGATAGCATGACGGGCTAACTCGGAGAATCTCATCTCATGCTGTGTTACGGTCATATCCTCGTGATACAACTGCTCGAACTGCCTGCGTAGCTCCTCTATGCGAGAATGCGGTACATACTTCTCCACGAAGAGAATGGAGAACGGATGTCGGGTAAGGGGTGTTGTACCAATAGGTGTAGGCCTCTCATATGCCTCCCACTAAGTAAAGGAAACTTCAAAAAACTCAAAAGTAATAAATGCGACCCACTGGTCTCCAGAATACCTGATGTACAAAGAATCCTCTAACAGTTGTCCAAGAAACCCTGGGCATCCTTACCCTCTACACAACTGAAAGTAGGTATCCGTCTACCAAACCTCTCTAATCGACGTTGCTTGTCATCAGGCATAACCGGTACTATATAATCCCGAGCAGGTGCAACCGGATGGGCTGGTGGTGCCTCCTATGTCTGTAGTCCCTTAACAACCTACTCGGGTGTAGGAGCGGCGGGAGTGTGAGTGCCTCCCCCGGCTTGAGAAGTAGCTAGTGTAGTAAAAACTGTAACCGCTTGAGTAAGAATAGTCCACGCATAACCGGTGCCTGAGTTGGTCCTGCTGGAGCATCCCTTAAGGGAACCTGATCAAGAACTAGGGCGGCTGGTGGATCTGCATATGCTGCCCTAACCACTGGGCGAGCTATACCCCTGCCACTACCACGACCTCGACCGCAGTCTCAACATCTAGTGGCCCCAACTGGTGCTGCTGGTGGTCGTCTGTCCAGACCAAAAGCACGTATCTTTACCATTTGTGAGAGAATGGAATAATAGAAGTTTAATTACCATAATCAACAGATTCACACGATAAGAATTCAATAATGTGAAGTTTTTCCTAAAGGTTCTGCAACCTCCCAAAGATAAGTACAGACGTCTCTGTAACGATTCGTGATACTCTACTAAATCTGCTCATGAATTGTGAGACCTATGTATCCTAGGCTTTGATACCAATTTGTCATAACCATGAAATGAACCCGGTCATGATGGAACCTATCGTGAAAATAAGCCAGGCGACATATTTCCAAACCAGTTCCACATTTCATTTAAAGCTAAAATAATACCATTTTTAACTGAAATCCCATAAAAGATATAAAGTAAAAACCAAAATAAACGCGAAAAGTAAAAGCCCGACCTCGCGTGTTACTAAGTCATGAGCAATGCTACAATAGTTCTGAAACAAAAATAGGACAAAAAATAGTCTGGAAATAGTAACAATGTACTAAAAGGAAGATAGAGATGGATAAAGGCGGAACTGCGATCATTAGGCAGCTACCTCGCTATCTCCGTGAAAATCCGCGACTAGAATAGCCAACAGCCACTATCATGCCCTGAAATACCTGGATCCTCACACAAGGTACAGGGGTAACGTTAGTACACCAACTCAGTAAGTAACAAGTCCAAACAATGGATTGATAGGTCGTGACGAACTAAACCTCAACAATTATAACATATTTAAATTGTACAGGAAAGTAGGCATGCTGGCAATTCAATATTTTTAACTTGACAGTGAAGGAAAATGTTAATCTGAACAATGTGAAATATAAATCTTAGTAAGACTCTACGTGTCAATGCTAGAAATGTATAAAATTCATAGTGTGCTCCCACTCTAAAGTGCTCAACTACTCGAAACCGCATATGGCTATCCGGCCCAGGGAAATCCATCCAGAAAATATATATATTTATGTATATATACAACACTGACCTCTAGTAAACCGATACCGAGGAAAGAGGGCAATCCAAGCCTGAGGAGAAATCCATCTCCAGGTATCAGTACTTCAGACAAATCCATATCCAGGGAAATCCATCCCTCAATAATATCATCCGCGCTCACTAGGAGTGTATAGACTCCGGAGGGGCTCCTTTCTGCCCAAGCGCTATATCAATCCAACTAAGGCATAATCAATATTCCATTGCAGTGTGCAACCCGATCCCATACTGTCAGAATTCACATCTGAGAGCTTCTACATATAAGTCAACATCCGGTTGAATTTTTTAATTTAAGCTTCTAGATAAGAGACTAAGTGTCTCATTCTACTCCTAGACCAATCTGAAGTCGAATTAACCAACTTTATACGATAAAATACAACTGAACAACACATAAAAAAGCAGAAATGGAGGAAGCACGGCAGTAACTCATGAAACGACTGGCCAGGTCATTACATCCTCCCCTTCTTAAACAAACACACATCATTGAATGAGTCTAGAAACATACTTGAAGCCTCAAACAGCTATGGATATCTGGTCAGCATCTCCTGCTCATTCTCCTAAGTAGCCCCTTCTACGGGTCGACCTCTCCACTACACTTTTACTGAAGCTATCCCCTTTGATCTCAACTTTCAAATCTGCCGCTCCAAAATAGCCACCGGCTCCACATCATAAGTCAAATCACCGTCTAACTGAACCGTGCTGAAATCCAAAACATAAGACAGATCGCCAATATACTTTCGGAGCATAGAAACATGAAATACTAGATGCACACTCGACAAGCCAGTTTGCAAAACAAGTTTATAATCCACCTCCCCAATCCTCCAAAGCAACTCCCTAATCCTCCGAAGCACCTCGAAAGGCCCAATGAACAGATGACTCAATTAACCCTTCTTTCCAAATCTCATAACACCCTTCATGGGTGAAACCTTCAGTATAACCTTCTCCCTAACCGTGTAAGACACATCATAAACCTTCTTGTCAGTATAAATCTTTTGTCTTGACTACATCGTATGAAGCCTCTCCTAAATAACTTTCACCTTGTCCATACCATCATGTACCAATACTGTACCCAAAATCCATGCCTTAACCGGCTCAAACCAACCTACTGGAAATCCACAATGTCTCCCACCCAAAGCCTCATATGGAGCCTTATGAACTTGACTGGTAACTGTTATAGTAAGAAAACTCCATGAACATTAGAAACTGGTCCCATGAACCCCCAAAATCAATGACACAAGCGCGCAACATGTCCTTCAATATATGAGTAGTGCACTCGGACTGCCCGTCCGTCTGAGGGTGAAAAGCTGTGTTCAATTCAACCTGAGTACCCAACTCTCGCTGCATGACCCTCTAAAACTACAATGTAAACTAAGTACCTCTATCTGAAATGATGGAAACTGGGACACCATGCAGGCGAATAATCTCTCATATAAAGACCTCACCTAACCGCTTTAAAGAATAGGTAGTACACCTAGGAATGAAGTGCGTGGACTTGCTCAGCCGATCCACAATCACCCAAATAGCCTCGAACTTCCTCAAAGTCCATGGGAGTCCAACTATGAAATCCATGATGATCTGCTCCCACTTCCACTCTCGAATATCTATCTGTTGAAGAAAGCGACTCGGTCTCTAATGAATATATTTCACCTATTGAGAATTGAGGCACCGAGCTACAAATCGTACTATATCCTTCATCATTCTTCTCCACCAGTAGTTCTGTCTCAAGTCCTGATACATCTTCTCGGCACCCGGATGGATTGAATACCGAGAGCTGTGGGCCTCCTCCAGAATTAACTCTCGAAGCCCATCCACATTGGGCACATATATTCAGACCTGCATCCTCAATACTCCTTCATCGCCAATAGTCACATCTCTGGCATCGTCGTGCTGAACTCTAACCTTGAGGACAAGAAAATGAGGATCATCATATTGGCGCACTATAATACAATCAAATAAGAAAGACCGAGAAACCACACAAGCTATGACCCGACTGAGCTCCGAAATATCCGACCTCACAAACTGATTGGCTAAGGCCCGAACATCAACGATAAGAGGCCGCTTCCCAACAGGAATATATGCCAAATTGTCCATACTTACCGCCTTCCTACTCAAAGCATCGGCCACGACATTGGCTTTCCCCGGATGGTACAATATAGTAATATCATAGTTCTTTAGCAGCTCCAACCACCTCCGCTTCCTAAAATTGAGATCCTTCTACTTGAACAAATGCTGGAGGCTATGATGATCACTAAACACCTTACACGACACACCATAGAGATAATGCCTCCAAATATTCAATGCGTGAACAATGGCAGCCAATTCCAAATCGTGAACAGGGTAGTTCTTCTCATGGGGCTTGAACTGACGAGAATCATATGCAATCACTCTGCCCTCCTACATCAACACTTACCCAATACTAACTCGAGAAGCATCACAATATAACGTATAAGCATTTGAAGTTGATGGCAAAATTACCACTTGAGTCGTGGTCAAGGCAGTCTTAAGCTTCTGAAAGCTCTCCTTACACTCATTCGACCACATGAAAAGAGCACCCTTTTGACTCAATTTGGTCAAGGGTGATGCTATAGATGAAAATCCTTGAATGAACCGATGGTAATAACCCGCCAAACCACGAAAGTTGTGAATCTTTGTAGCTGAGGATGGTTTGCCAACTCTGAATCGCCTCTATCTTCTTCGGATCAACCTGAATACCCTCACTAGACACCTCGTGCCCCAAGAAATCCATTGAACTGAGCAAAAACTCACACTTGGAGAACTTTGCATAAAGTTTCTCCTCCCTCAACCACGGTAATACAACGCTCAAATGCTTAGCGTGCTCCTCCTGACTATGCAAGTACACCAGAATATCATCAATGAATACAATAACAAACGAGTCGAGATAGAGCCGAAATACGTTGTTCATCAAATGCATGAACGTGGCTGGGGAATTGGTTATCCCAAAATATATCACAAGGAACTCATAATGATCATATCGGGTCTTGAAATTCTTAAGAATATCCGAGTCCCTAATCTTCAATAGGTGATACCCTGACCTGAGATCAATCTTGGAGAACACTTCCGTTCCCTAAAGCTGGTCGAATAAATCATCAATAAGAAGCAAAGGATACTTGTTCTTGTTTGTGATTTTGTTCAATTGCATATAATCAATGGACATCCTCAGAGTGCCGTCTTTCTTCATCACCAATAGAACATGCGCATCCCACAATGACACACTAGGCCGAATAAAGCTCTTATCAAAGAGTTCCTGAAGCTGCTCCTTCAAATCCGTCGGTGCCATACGATGTGGTAGAATAGGAATGGGCTGAGTATCCGGCACCAAACCAATACCAGTCAATATCCCTATCCGGGGGCATGCCAGACAGGTCTGCAGGAAACACTTCCGAGAAGTCCCTCACTACTGGAACTAAATCGATACTAGGATTCTCTGCATTGACATCCCTCACCAAGGCCAAATATGAAACACAACCCTTCCCAACAATCCGCTAGGCCTTCAAGAATGAAATCACCCTACTGGGAAGGTAATCTGACGAACCTCGCCACTCAATCTGTGGCACACCCGGCAGAGCCAACGTCACTATCTTAGTATGACAGTCCAAAATAGAGCGACACAGAGATAACCAATCCATGCCCAAAATCGACCATACTAAGTAACAAAAGGTCTACTCGGGTATCCAAACCCCCAATAGTCACCGCACAATACCGAAATACATAATCCACAACAACAATATCGCCCATCGAGAGTAGATACATGAACAGATGAAACAAGAAACTCATGCGGTGTATTTAAATAATGAGCAAAATATGATGACACATATGAAAAAATGGATCCAAGGTCAAATAATACAGAGACATATTTGTGGCAAACTAAGACAATACCTGTAATCATAGCATCTGAAGCGATAGTGTCTGGCCTCGCTGGGAATGCATAAAAATGGGCGTGACCACCACTTGATCGGCCTCCCCCTCTAGGGAAACCCCTAGCTGACTTACTTCCACCCTGAGCTAGCTGAGCGGGTAGGGAAGTAACTGGTAATGAAGCCAAAGGCTAACTCTTCTGTGGAGATGAACCTCCCGTAAGATAGGGACAAAACCTCTTGATATGACCCAAATCCCCACACTCGAAGATACCTCTTCTGGCCACTAGCAACGGGGACTGAAGGGAGCCCCGAGCACTGGATACTTATTAGAAGAACCAAGCATAGATGAACCCTGAACCGATGGTGCATGAGTCGATTTCTAAGCTGGAAGGGCACTAAGAGATGAGTGACCCTGATGTCAACTATGAAAATCATGGCTAGATGATCCACCACGGTGACCCGAGCGAGCTGACTGAGCATGTCTAAATGGATGGCCTCTTCCCAAAACTTCTGTATCTGGTGATTCTAATCTCACACATGCACAACCTTTTATGCAGTCCAACCCATTGCACCTGTAGTTTCCACTTAAATGCCCAGGACCGCATCTGTGCCCCAAGCACCGCACCTGCGGTGCCGCGGATGCGTCCAACACACCGCTTTTGCAGTTCTTCTCTTGATGGAAAAAAAATATACATGCAATCTCCATACCGTATCTATGAGCTCGCACCTGCGATCGCCAATACACAGGTGCGGAAATGACTGAAGCAGCAAATTCACCAGCATCAACTCAATGCCAATCATTTTGTCAAGGCTAAATACATAGATGGCCCCTCCAAGTTGTCCACAACGGTCATTTCAACACCTCAACTGAACCCTTTACCATTTAGACACCTCAAGTGTCCATTAACCAGATCAAATAAATACCCGAGTGCAATAGATCATATACGTGAGTTACACTCGTTAATGACGTGTCAAATAAGCCAGTGTCTAATTTTTCTTCTATAATATCTTATCAGAACTATTTTTTTAAAATTTACAACAAAAATGGTTTTTGTTGCTGAAGATGTTCAGGTGGTGTTGTCATCGACAGATAGTGTTGAAACTAGGTGGCGAATAGTGTTTATGGATGATTGAATGAGAAGCTGAGGCAGTGAAAATGGCAGAATAAGTTGAGATGATTTGCAGATAGGTTTGTTTGGGCAGAAGGTAGGATGATTTGGAGAAGAAAGGGTTAGGAAAAGTGGGCTTCACCAGTTAAATTAAAAAAAATAAATAAATAAACATATTTTTGAAAGGTTTCACTTGCTGCAAAGCGAGTGTACTACACACATTTTGCCATGTCACTTTGAAGAGTTTAAGTGATACACTAAAAAATAACTTGAGGTGTCTACTTGATAAATAAGTGTGTTGAGGTGTTCAAATGACCGTTGTGGACAACATGGAGGGGCCATTTATGTATTTCGCCTTTTGCCAACCACCCGAATTCATACTGAGGCCCTCGGAACCTCAAGCAAACATGCCATCAAGTCACATATCACCATTCAAACTTATTCCAACCTTTGGGACACTCAAAACAACTTTAAAACACCAAATCACCCTCGGATTCAAGTCTAAGGATTTCTAGATTTCTATATTTTGCAAACGATGCCAAAACCTATCAAACTTCATCCGAATGACCTAAAAATTTTCACATGCATCACACATGACAAAAAAGACCTTCTCTAATTTGCAGAATTCCATTTGGACCCTGATATCAAGATCTCCACTGCCGACCGGATCCAATTTCACCAATTCAAGCCAAAATCTAACCACGGACCTCAAAATTACATTCCGAGCATGTTCCTAAATGTAAAATCATCTAACGAAGCTACCCGAACCATCATAATTCACATCCGATATATTCTACATATAAGTCAACATCCGGTTGACTTTTCCAACTTAAGCTTCTAGATAAGAGACTAAGTGTCTCATTCCACTCCAAGACCACTCTAAACCCAAACCAACCAACACAATACGATAAAATAATGCTGAACAACATAGAAAGAAGCAAAAATAGGGGAAGCGGGGTTTTAACTCATGAAACGACCAGTCAGGTCGTTACAGTACCATAACTTATGAAACTAGGATAATGTACATATGTTGAATAATATGAACTTATCTTTATGCCTTGTTATCAAACTCACGTAGTTGCAGGAACATGCCAAAATGAAGGAAAGGTCCAGCCTTAGCATATCTTATCACAATCTTTCCAATCACCAAGTTGAACTCGCCTCTTCGCACCTTAATCTACAACAACGATAATAATACTATCATTAAGTTATGAAGGGTACAACTATCGCACAATGAACGACAAGCTTATTTTGTATTAAAACGGGCATCATCTCCCTATAATCCTTATTTCGTCCAAATTCAAGATAACACCAACAACACAAGAAAACAACAACAACAACATATATACATTATTCTACAGCTTTATATACACCAACAAATACTACAAAACATCCTAACACACCCCAATCTCTTCATACACAAAACTACCACCATAGTAGTGTCAAACGACCTGCAAAATATTACGACAAACGACCAACCCACCACCCTATATTTATATGGTATTTCTACACACCATTCCTTCTCCAAAACTTGAAAAACCATCACTAAAACATGCATCCCAATAGCAACACAAAACAATCCACAATATAGTGAACTATAAGCGAATAACTTGAACTAACGACTTTCGTTCACCATCTCGTGTGTTCTTACAAGTATAGAACGAATTACCATGAATCTATAGTAGAAAAAATGGATTAAGGAGAGTAGTAATCTTACCTTATTTGTTGGATAACTCTGCCCCTATCTTGGTTCTTCAAACTCTAGGTTTTACCTGCAATTAGAACTTGAAAGGGAGAGAAAATCAATTAGGGTTTGAGGGAAATATTTGGGACGATTTTTGCAGAGCTTATGTCTGGCTATTAAGACCTATTTTTAGTCTAATGTATGAAGAACTTTAAAGACCTCTTTGGGTGACCCGAAATGGCCCATTTTAGGGGTCTCATTTAAGCAAGTAGGTGACACACCTACTTGTCACCTAGCCGTCTGCGCAGCCTCGCAATAATGCCCATATATCTATACTCTAATATCGTATTGACAAACCGTTTAATGCGTTAGAAAATAGACTCATAGATCTCAATTTGATGGGTGGAACACCCCATAAATCTAAGTATATTGGAAGAAAATCGCAGTTATATTTGACCCAAATTTTCAGTAAAACTTATGAACGTAACTTGTGATGACTTTCATCGACTTTTGTTCCACAAATCGCTTGACTTCAAAACATAATACACGACTATCATACGACTAACCTAATTCATAACTTAACCTCTTTATCATGTTAAGAACCCTATTCTCACCCCAAAAGTACATTTTATAACATTCTCAAATTGTCGACTTTCGATGAAACATAATTTTTTTCAATTCCTTTAGCTTTTGAACCTTCCAATCCTCTTTGTACTTGTTATTCATGATCTTCAATATTTGTAACCTCCGAGGTAACGTGGTTAACATACTTTATATACTTTCAAATATTTTCTCATTTTTGGTCCTACATTAGTTTGCTTACGATGCACTTTTACGTATAAAAATATAGGGTGTAACATCATACATGCATTTCAATCACAAATCACTAGACGAACCTGCTCGCACACTCAAAACGCCGAAAAAGGTCATCTTGATCAGATATTGACCATGGTCAAACTTCAAATTCTTAACTTAACTAGTTTCTCAATCAATGATCCAAAATACACTCGAGCCCCTCGGGACCCCATCCAATCATACCAACAATTACAAATACATAAACCAAACGTATACAAAGCCTCAAAATACAACGGGAACATCATAACAAAATAATCGAGGCTCAAGCTGGATAAAATTTCTCTTAAGTTGTTAAAACATCATTATTTCAAAAGAGTGTCTGAATCACACTTAAACACTTTGGATTACTTTCAATCTCTGCACAAAAGTTTAATTCAACTATATAGACCTATCCAAAATCTCGGAACACCAATTGGAGGCCAATAACATCAAGGCCAACTCTTGGTCAAACTTATGAACTATTAAGTTTGTTAAATTTCGAACTTTCAACAAATATTGTCAAATTCTTCCAGGAACCTCCGAAATCAAATCCAAACATATATACAAGTCCAGAATCCTCATTTCAACCTATCAGAACAATTAAAACCAGATTCTGAGTTCGTTTATCCAAAAGTCATACATTGGTCAACTCTTCCAACTTAAAGCTTCTAAAACGAGAATCATTCTTCCAAATCAATCCTGAACCGCTCGAAAATGAAAACTAGCCGTACACGCAAGTCATAATACATAATATGAAGCTACTCAAAGTCTCAAACCATCGAATAAAATGCGAAAGCTCAAAACGACCGGTCAGGTCGTTACATAGACTCGGTAGGAGGCGGTTTTGAGGAGGGATTTTCACCTACAACTATTGGCTAATTGATTTGATTAATTTTAAAATGTATTACATGATTATTTATGAGAGTTAACCTCTAATATATCACATTTTGTCTATATTTTGAAAAATAAAATTTGAGAGTTGAGAATTGAATTGGAATCGTATTTGAAAACAAAATACATATATGGACTTGTGGGGTTATGGATAGTCGAGATCTACCCTTGAACTTGGGATTTGACGTGGCGGGCCTGGGGTTCAATTTTGTTGACTTTTAAGAAATTTTATGAAGATCTTAGTTTTATTAATCAAATTAATTTCTCTTGCATTGTTTGATAATATTAAGTCATTTGGTTAGATTTGAGCCGTGCGAGGGTGAATTTTTAGGGAAAAGTTATTTTGAGTGTTAATTTGACCTAGTTGAGGTATATTTTTTACCTAACTTTGTTTGGGGGAACCTAGCGCAAAGGAGTTGGTTAAATCGCACAATTTAAATTACGTGAAAGACGGTTACGAGAGGTGACGAGTGTGTACACGGTCTTATATGTGGAAATTGACCGATTTTGACTCTTAGATTTCTTATATGTATTTAATTAAAATTTTTATTACTTGTTACATCTTTCGTTGTTTAGTTCATTCTTATAAGTCGTAATTGAAGTTGTTAATACATGTTATACCTTCCATTGTCAAGTTTACTTTATATGCCTTAATTAAAGTTATTAACACATGTTATATCTTTCATTGTCGAGTTTACTCTTACATGCATTTAATTGAGATTGTTGTTACATGTCATATCTTTAATTGTTGAGTTTATTCTTATACATTGAATTGAATTTGTAGTTATTGAGAGCTATTGACATGTTCTAATTGAAGTTGTTGTTTTATGGGATATTTTTCATCGCTGAATTATTTTCCGATTCATTTTATTGTTATTGAGATTCTTGTACACATTGTGGTTAAGCTGTGGACTATGTGTTGGGGTGATATTGATATTGTTGATTTTTGAATTATTTCTCGTTAGGACTTGAGTGAGAAAAAATGTAGGGTTGGAGAGATTGAGCCTGTCTCCTGTGATTATCTGACTTGATTTTCCTAGTTGGCTAGTCCATAGTAGCAGTATTGAACACTAAAAACTTTGTGCTAATAGGTAAGAACATTGTTATTTTCCTTAGTTACACTTTGATTGGTGTTTGTCATGTTTGTTCGGTGTTATCAATATAGGAGTGTAATTTTAGCCGTTGTTGCACAGGAATCGAACTGCTGAAAAACAATATGGTTATTATGCAGCAGAAGCGCTTGGACACGATCTCATTGAGCTCATAACAGATGATGTTGATGCACATGCGGCGGTATAAGAGTGGTGTATTGATGCGCATGCGACGAGACAAGGTGAGATTTATGCGCGTGTTGCTAGTAAGGCAAATTACTTGAAGCCACTTTGCGAGATACGGGAAAAATATTTTTAAAATAAATGCGAGGCTGACGCAGCGATATAAGAAAAATTATGATTGTGACTTGTGAAGTGTGAATATGAGATGTCGTATCTCGGTGTGATTCTTGTTATGCATTTTATGTTGGAATTAACGGCTTGTTAATTTGAATGGTTATTGTTTCCACTTAATTCATTTCACTTGCATTTTGATTGTATTTGATCATTTGTTGTTTCTATCTTAGGTTCACTCTTTGTTGCCATTTATTGCTTTTATTTTCATTGTTATCCTTATATTATCATTCTTCTTTGTGTCATTTATTGCTTCTAATTTTTGTTGTTAGATTATTTTAATATTCTGTTCAGGTTTCTATGTCTAGTAGATGTCTTGATCTAACCTCATCATTACTCCATCGAGGTTAGGCTTGATATTTACTAGGCACTGTTTTGATATACTCATGTTATGCTTCTGCAAATTTTTGTATAGATCCAGGTAATTATTCCTATGTCGGACATCAGTGAGTTGATTCAGACCGGAGACATCATGGGATACATGATTGACGCTCGCAGGCCTCAGAGTCACATTCTGATATTGTCTTTACAATTGTTTATATTCATTTCAAATTCATTACAAAATAATATTATATTTAGAGATTTCTAGTGTAATTTATTAGAGCTTATGATTCTGTATCACAGGTTTTTGAGGTATGTTACTGTCAGTGGCGGACCTACGTGGTGGGTTGAGGGGTCACGTGACCCCGTTCAGTTCGGCAAAAATTTTATATATATATATATATATATATATATATATACACACACACATATACGAGACCCTTTAAATACTGAAAGTGTGCCCCTAAAATAAAGTGGTGGATGAGAGAAGTGATTGCTTTTGGCCCTTAAATTTCCAACTTTACTTGGGAACGCAGTTTCAAAACCCCCCCTTTAGCTTTTTTCTCATCCTTTTTATTTTTATTCTTCGAGTACAATGTAATTTATATTTAACAGCAAATTGCTTTATCTTTTACTTTTTTCTCTCTTTTTTTAATTCAATTATAATTTAGTACTAATATATAATAGTCAACTTTATTAATATTTTAGTTCTTTGAATACAATATAATTTATATTTAATAAGGAATTGCCTTTTTTTTTTTGCTTTTTTTTATTTCATTTATTGTTTAGTAATTCCTTCTCTTCCCATAGCAACTATTTTTTTTAAAAATATTTCTGTCTCTCTCGTTCGGTAATTTTTTTTCTTTTTTATAATTTTATCGCTGCTGGTGATTAGCATACAATGGTGCTACTATCGTACTCAAATCCTGAGTCCCCCTCTTATTACTGTTGGGTTATTTGACGATGCTATGTCTCTTATCTGTTTCTGCTGTATAATTATTTGGATTTAATCTGTTATTTTCATCTTGATTCTTGTGCTAGGCTTACTATTAATGCAATTATTTAGTCTCTTCATTTCTCTCACGTTGTCACGTTCTGATCACATAATAAAGTTGTTAGTTCTATTGTTGTGATTATATCTATAATTTAAGTGGTTTACAAAATAAATAAAAATAGCTAATATCTTGTTTGGATAGTTGTTACCTGTTGTATTATATCGTATTGTTACTTTAAATGAAATGTTTGTTCTGATTGTTACATAAATTGTATTGTAACATATCGTTAAATCCGTCGTTACGTAATGGTGAGAAATATCAATTTATGGAACGACCGATTTTGTGCGGTTGCTTTATTAACTTATTTTTTTCTCTCATCTTTCCCTTCCTTATTATTAAATAATATTATTTTATCTTTTACCCTATCTTTTTATATAATAATTTTACACTGTACCTTACTTTTTCTGTAGAATATTGCAAGTTTATCCTTCATATTACATGTGTATGACATCATGAGACGATGATAAACAACACAATAATACATCCAAATATTGTATACATCAAAACAATACGGTACAATACAACACAATACAATGTAATACTGTACGATACTTTATGAAATGATACTTAACAACTATACAAACAAGCGGTAAGGGGAAATAATTTAGGTGAAGGGTAAAATGGTCATTAAGATTTTGATGGATATTTCAGTAATTCAGATTTATATTTTAAGTCTTCTCACTTATAATATATATATCTGAGAAAATATCATTTATAGCCACTCGGGCCAATCCTACAATGTAAAAATAGCACGGGGCGCCCTATTTGGGCGCCCCTTTTTAATCTGTAACTGCTTTGTCTTTTTGTTTGCCTCAGTACCCACTTTTTAAAAAATTTCAGCTTCCCTTTATAACTAGGAAACTTCAGTTCTAGAGCTGAAGTTTCCGGGTTACTAAACAAAAACTTCAGTTCTAAAGCTGAAGTTTTTATTTTATAACTGGAGAGCTGAAGTTTGCCAGTTATTAGACAAAAACTTATAAAATAAAACTACAGCTCCAGAGCTGATGTTTTTATTTTATAACTGGCAAACTTCAGCTCTAGAGCTGAACTTCAGGCCCGGCTACTAAAATGCTGAAGTTTTGTGTAATTGTCTTTGCTACTTCAGCCCCATGTGCTGAAGTTATGTTGAAAAGCGGGTATGCTTGTAATTTTTTTGTAAAGCGGGCACAGATTAAAAAGTGGCACAAAAAGCGGGTATAGATGCAAATGCCCCACCTACAATATCTTGTAGCCCAAAATTACAATACATATTTTATATTCCAAAAGTAATTCTGGTAGCTAAGCCAAAAGTAATGAGCCTCAGATCTGCAAAGATAGATTGCGGAAAAGAGAGGCGACCATGCCATGGCTGCAAAATCACCGATTGCATCCAAAGAAAAAATGTTTGAATCATCGGCCGTCTAGAGATGAGTTTGCTTAATCTTTAGGTCACTGGTTCGAATCTAGTAGATCGGATTTTGCTTTTGCTTTTCTTTTTTTGACGAAAGTGAATGTGGAATTAAGTTCTGGGTTGTGCTGGAAACAAGTAAAGACATGTATACGGTGGATAAAAAAAGGCATCAGAAAGCTGAAAATTCCCTTTTTAAGTGAAAACCACTCAAAAATCTAAATATAAATCCTTAATATTAGCTTTTATCATGTTTTTCTCATGGAAGTCAAGGACAACAAGACCCGCTTGTTGATACCCAATTTTTCTATGTATATTTTTATATGCAAAATACCTTTCAAAATAGCATATGTATGCATACATAATTGTGTCCAAATGTTCTAGTATTTTTCTTATTTTTTTATGATTTTTAAATCAATTTATTACCCTATTTTAGCAATATAAAAACCATTAATTGGTCCTCAAATTAACATTTTTTGTGATTAGTTATTTTTATTCTCATATTTATCCCAAATATAGCTAAGGTAATTTTGCATATTTTTACAAATTTATTTGATATTTTTAAAGCTAAATTGTATATAATTGCAATTTTAGTCTATTGTAGGATTTAATTGTGTTTATAATTATAAAATTAACTCCAATATTTTAAATTTAATATTTATATATTATTTATTAATTTAGTACCTTAATTTATTTTTAGAAATTATTTTACTATTTTTTATAAAATAAAAAGGGAAAAAGTGGCTATTTAAACTCTAGCCCTAGTTCATTTCAATTATAGCCCAAATCAACCCCCCAAATTAAACCCAATTGCAATGTCAAAATACCCAGCCCTATTTCTAAATTACCTGACCCCTGACCCGTTAATTTTACCCGCCCGACTCCCCTTTTGATCCAGGCCGTTGATCATTTTGATCAACAGCCACAATCCCCCCTTCCTTTTGTAATTTTCCAAACCCCCTCAACCCTAGATCATTTCACTTAATTAGCCGCCTCCAAACACCCCCTTCTCTCAAACTCTCTCGAACATTCCTAGAACCCTAATCGTCTCCTACCATCTTCAACCGTGAAACCTGCCGGAAACCATGGCTTCTCAGGTCTTGGGGGTTCTATACTCACTTCCTATTACTCTTATGTGCCTGATACCTGAAGATTCAAGGCCACACCTCGAAGGTTTGCGCTCAGACCTTTGCCGATTCAAGGTTCTCCGGTCATCTTCGGCCTTGCTCCAGCGTGTTATAGTTGTTGAGTCTGATTCTGACCTCTCCGACTCAGGTCAATGACCTTTTCATAGCCTTTCTTACCCTAGGGTTCTTCTGAAACCCTAACCCTTCAAGGTTTTCTCCAATTCTTTTTAGATCTATTGTGTATTTATGCTCTACTTGAGTTTTCAAATGATTTCCCTAACTTTTATTTTGAAAATTACTTTCAAAATCCTTCTTTTCCGATTTAAGGTTTTCTGGAAAGTGTTAATGTGTTTTATGAGTTTTCTTATTTGTTATTCGTGTATTTACCTCGACTGTGTTCTCGTATCATCTTTTGTATACTTCTCTTACTGTGTTTTCCTATACTATGGTCTCATAGACTTCTCTATTGTATTTTTTACCATGTTCTTATATGTTTATCTTACTGTGTTTTCCTATATGCTCTTCTGCTATACTTTTCCGGTGTTCTTGTATTCTTCTACTATATTTTCCTGATAAGTTTTTAAGTTTCTTTTTTTGCCTTCTACTGAGCGCTGTTTAAGTTTCTTCTAAGCATGATTTTTCTACTGTTCTTATCAGTATTTGCCATTATGTTCTTTGAATCCTTCTACCGTGATTGCATGTTACTTTGCTATCATATTCTTCATAAGTTCTGTTGTTGAAGAAGCTTGTCCTTTTCTGAAACTTCTAAACATTATTTTGGTTCAATTGCCTGCCCTCTCGTCCTTGCTTTATGGTTTGGTTGAACAAGGGTTTCATTTCGAAACCCCTAATTCTTTCAGATTGACTTAGAGTCTTTGAATTAAGTTTGGATTTCTTTGTTTTCATATGACTCTGACCTTTTGCTAAACTCTTCTATGCTGGACTTTCTACTGATTTACACGACAGACTTCTTTCATGCTCACATGCTCCTTATGTATGATGAATTTTCCTCTAAATGGTTTTCAAATTTGCAACTAGTGTAAACTTCTTTCTGAATATAGCTTGATTGATTTCTTTCCATCTTTTACTGATTTCCTTTGTGACTCGACTTAGGTAAAACTTTTCTTCATCTTTAATGACTTGGTTCATTTATACCAAATTTCAGACCTTGTGATTTACTGGTTGTTAATTGATTCCCTTGCCTTATTTTCACAAACTGTGTATTTCAGAAATTTTGTCCTTAAATAACATTTATGTATTTGCTCTCAATTGCATGCTTTACACAAAGTGTTTATTTAATTCCTTTCCTTAAGTGATTTTACCCGTTTGAATCTGAATCCCTTAATTAATGGAAGCCTTGTGTAATTGATTGAAAATCAGCCTTCGATTATTTTCTTACCTTATTCCCTCATGACTTTCCCACTATAAATACACGACTCTTTAACACAAAGCACACACGATTTTAATAATCCTCCACTACTACAATTCATAATTCTTCTGGACTCTTACTCTCACATAAGAGAACTCCCTCTTCTTATTTGCATTCTGACTTTCACAAGACTATTGCTTTCCCTATTTGTTTCCTTGAAACTAGTATGTCCTAATTCTAATTAACAGCATCACCACAGTGTGTTTACTTACAACTTTCTACATATCTATCTCTTTACTACTTCTACAGATTTAAATATTTAAACTAGCATGTTGATTTCTTTTGTTTGTTTTTGTTATGAACTCCTCTTCCCTATTCCCTTTATGTGTTTTGAGTTACAGTTTAAAACATGGAAATATGCAAGTTATTGTCGATGGATTAAACTTGATCCCTTAGGAGATCCTAACCTCTAAACAATATGTCCTAGTAGGCTTATGGGTGTGCCAACATCTCTCATTGTTGGGTTATGCCCATTAGCCTGCATTTATATCTTGCAATTCACCATTCCTTATACCCTTATATGTATTGTTTCCCTTTCCCTTTTCCCTCTTAGAATTCTGCACTTGCACTTTCCCTCTTAGTTCCTAAGTTTTGCCCCCCTCTTGTGAGCCTTTCCTTGGGACCTTGAGTTCCCTCTGATCTGGAACACTTGAGGGCTGGCCCTTTTACACTGCACTTTGGCTTAATATGGTGATAAATTTGGGTGTAAGCATTGCCTGGAGTTCTGAAGAAGCTCTTAGGGAACTCTGACACACCCCAAATAAGACAAAGGCTTTTGAAATCTGATCTTTGGAGTTGGTTTACTTCGTACTTCAGACAGAAAGTCTGAATCAGGCTTTCCTTGGTTGTAATTTTCAATTTCTGATGTATTTTCTTTATGTTCTTTGGGCTGTAATAACTTTTTAATAAACTTTTAGGGATGATTAGTGAAAAGGGAGGGGTAACCATGCATGTATATGGGTAGATAACTTTCCTATAAGAATCTCTAATTTCTATATTTTCATATAGCTAGCATACCTATAAGACTCCTGCATTTTTCATATAATTACCATGCCTATAAGACTCCTGTATTTTTAATGTCGTTACCATACTTATAAGACTTATGCATTTTTATATAGTTATCATTCCTATAAGATTTATGCATCTCATTTAGCTACCATGTCTATAAGGTTTATGCATCTCATTTAGCTACCATGTCTATAAGGATCCTGCACTTTCATGTAGATACTGTGTCTATAGCTCTTGGACACGCATGTACAAAATATTCCTATAGGTCCTTTCTGATTCTTGCATACCCGTTTTTCACTAGGCAAACTTATCTATAGGTCCTAATAACCGAAAAATGTAATCATATATCATGTTATAGCATTTCTGTACTCTTCTATCTCTATAATAACGTTTTAAGTTGTCAAACACATAGAAAGCATGCCTATAGGGGTTCTAATTCAAATCTGAATCGCCTTATTCGTTGGTAAGTTTAAAAACTAGCAGTAATAACGTATTACCAATGGTAGAACTTGTGCTCTTTTTTTTAAGTAGCAACTTTCTTTATACCTGAATCAATCTGCAATCAGTCTTCTTATTTATTTCTGAAACCGGTAGATGTCATGCCTATATGTTCTGTCTAACACTTAGGCAAGCCTTAGGAAAAAATTATAAACTGAATCAGATTTTATTAACTACAACCAGCAAGTAGGCCTGATTCAGGCTTCTTATCTGAACTATGTAATAAATCAATCTGCCTCAACCTCTTTAAGTTTTAGTTAGACCTTAAACAGTAAGTGTAAGACATGCTAAACTATGTGCTTTCTCTGGTTTTAAAAGAGGTTTGTCTAGGTCTTGTTATTTGTTAATATGCTCTCCCCCAAACTTGTTATACGTGTTTTGTTTGTCGCCTTAGTATTTTTAACCCTTTGAAACCAAAAATAAGCCAATGTCTCCTCCCTTTTGGATTATTAATTCCAAATACTTCCGGGATTGATAGATTTGGGGAAGCTAATGGCATGCAATATGTAAACGAGACTATTCTGTGCTTTAGTAACTTAAAGGGGTGGGAAAGGGTATGTATGGATATGATGACCACGCGATAATACCACGTATATAAGTGATTACCAAGTGTTGTGTGGGGTGATCCATATTATAAATAAACCTAGGACCCCCTGTCTTTTGTTCTTTGTTTCTTTTAAAACGTTTCATCTAAATCAACGCTTTTTAATTCTTTCGAACTTTGTTTATTTCTTACCTTTATGTGAAAATACCCTCTTATTTGAAGCCTTACTTGTCTATATGCTATTTGTACCCTAATTCACAACAATAGCTTGGTCGGGAACCACACTAGTGGATTCGGAGGGGTGCCTAACACCTTCTCCTTCGAATAATTTCAAGCCCTTACCCAATCTATAGTTATCCAAACAAAATCCTTCTTAGTGTCCTAATGCCCTTAAAACATTAGGTGGCGACTCTTCAATTCTCTTAAAACCCAATTCCCAAAAAGGGAACGAGTTGTCCTCCCAAATGTCATAAACCCGATTTCGCGAGAAAAAGGGGGCACGACGGCATGACGACTCTGCTGGGGATTTCTTTTGGGCTTTTACCATTTCAAGCTATTACTGTGACTTTACATTTCTTATATGCCTTTACTTGTTTTAAGCATTTAATTCCCTCTTCTACTATGAAACTGACTTGTCTTTTTGTTTTTTTTCTTATTTATTTACCATTTTCCTTTACTGCATTCACGTATTACTGTTTCAAATTATTGTAATTATTATTATGAATGTGCAAATACGTGGCAACTAATTTTAATATTGTATAAGCATATTTTCAACATCATATTCCACTCGTGCCAAATAAAATACCATAGCAATGCTTATAATGAGTGGTTGCGCTCTTCCGATATTATCACACCCTAAATCCGGCAAAGTCATATTTGTGGTAAAATTAGTCGATCAACGGTGTAGCCGATGGTTCTGCGCCTTTCCCTATTGAGTTGTACACTCAGGGTACCAGACTAATACCCCATAGATAACTTATTCTGTTGTGCATGCATCATGGTCAAACCTATCCGAGTCAGTTGTGCTATCCACATAATAATTTTTTAAGCTAGCCTTGTCCAAAGTCCGTTGGGTTTCCCCGAAACCCAATCGGACGCTACCACATTTTGTGCATTTATTTGGAGAATTAAATGCTTGTTATGCTAATTGTTAACATTAAATAGTCAATCTGAAGGGGGTAAGGGCCTAACCTTTTGTCTTGCAGAAATATGAGGCACAAAGTCCCTAGATTCGGCATGGTCACCAATATTCACCCAAAATTTTTAAGCTGGTGGGAGGATCTTCATTCTAGTGATTAGACTCTTATCAGGAACTATCTAGGAAATCCCCTTCTCTCCTGGAAATTCAACCCAACAACAAAATCATAGAAGCTCCCACACTATTTTGGGATTGTGATAGGTCTGTGTTCTGCTTTAGAGAAATTGAGATGATACCCCTGCTTGAGGAAATAAGAGGACTGGCTGGAATACCGTGGGAAACTTCGAGTTTGTTAATACCGAAAAAATACAAAGGTAGAGGTTTTCTCAAAATGATGGGTCTAAAGAAGAATCCAGACTTGACATGTTTGAAGGAGTCGTACATTCCCTTTGACTACTTGTACGAAAGGTACGGTCGCAACAAATCTTACCGTACCTATCCTGACGAGTTTGCCCTTACATAATTGGGGCATATTCACCGAAGGATCTTTGTCTTCATGTTCTGTTTCTTGGAGATGATAGTGTTTCCAATGAAGAAAGCAAGAATCCATACCAGGCTAGCTATGGTCACCAAAACTATGATGGAAGGAATCTACGGACAACCATTCAGTCTTGTGCCGATGATCATTGCAAAAATATATCAAGCCTTAGAAAGGTGTCAATAGTGGGCCAAACATTTCAAGCGTTGTAATCTGCTACTTCAACTTTGGCTCATGGAATATCTCCAAAGGGGTGAGTACCGATAGGAAATCCATCGAAGGGACCGGGATGATCATATCGCCTTTCATCACCCAAAGAGAATGAATTACACGCCCAACATGTTTGCCCAACCAGAGAATGCTAGAGAATGGGTCGAACTCTTTGATAATTTGACTGAAGACCGAGTACAATAGATGTTCGAGTGGTTACCTACTGAAGAATTCATCATTCGATCTAGGGATGCTCCATTTTTTATACTAATCGCTTTGAGGGGGACCTACCCTTATGTCCCTCCCCGTCTTATGAGACATGATGGTAGGAAATAGGTTATACCAAGGGTCGACAAGATGAGTCACTTCCGAGCCGACTTCCAGAATGACAATAGTCCGCACATGTACCAGGCTCAGCATATGTGGCATTAAAAATTGTCTTGGTAAAGGACACCATCGAACCAAACAGATACCATGTTGGTTGTACCCCACACTATTCAGGCTAGCTGGAGGACAATCACAACGGTCTGGGTCAACCCGGGTTTGTTCGAGGCCACAGGATCATCGATGAAAAGGCTGAGGCACAGGTCAAGTACAACCAGTTGCGCAATAGGATTCGAGAATGTGAAATTGAGCACCATGAAATACAAGAAGCCAATCAAAAACTAATTGAAGAAGAGAAGGATATGCTATCAGCGCCAACAAACGACTGGTCAGTTTGGAGTGGGGTATAGTGGAACTGGAAAATAAGTTTTTGAAGAGGGTCGAAGACTACCGGACTGCTAAAGGAAATGAAGGCGGATATCTGGCCAGATCTTACTTTCTACTTGGACTGCGTGAGCTGGGAGAGCTGTTCGAGGGAGCCAGCAATGCCGAGTAGGGGGAAGGTCCCTCCGGGACCAAATAGATAGGAATTTTCATTTTTTATAAGATGTAATAAGGCCAATGACCATTAGTGACTTTTAATTTCTTATTATTATTTAGTTTCATTTTGGGATTCGTCTACCTTTTATCAATAAAATGAGGCATTTAGCATTCTAAGTTCTCCAAATTAACTTGTCGCTAGTCCTACCTCAGGCATAACGAGGTCCCCCAATATTAGGACGCGCTTTATATTTCATGCACTACATGTTTAAATATTGCAACCTTTTTTGTATACAATCCTTACTGACTTATTACCTTTTTGTTTTTACTTTTTTATTCCCCTCCCTAAAGGTTAGTTCGTGAACTCTGGCAACGTCCCAGTCCTGTCAGACACAAAAACAAAGGAAAAATAGAAGATTTGAACAACTCAACCGAACGGGTAGAGGTCACCAAGGAAAACGCATTCCAACTGGAACAATTGCTGTTGAAATTTCAGGAAGAACTTGATCAAGCCTGGAATTTGGCAAGTCTATCATTTTCTCTCACCACTCCAGAGGTTACTTTCCCGAATATTCAAAATCCGGTACCTCCGCAAAATTTCCCAAAGAAACAAAACCATCCCTCTCCTCACCAGCATTGTAATACCTGCCACACCTCTAATAACACCCCACTGATCATCCCATAACTCCAAAACTCCACAAATGACCACTACCACACCCAACACAATACCCCCATCTATGTGGAGACTGCGCCACACTCCACCCTGCCTATCTCAAGCACACCTGAGTATAATGATAAGGCCTCGCTCATCAAATATTTGGTCGAAGAGCTTAGAAAGTTGACTAGGCAAATGCAAGGCATTGAAGATAGTAAGGGAATTGAGGAGTTAAACTATAAAGGTCTGTGCATACAACCCGATGTCGAACTGCCCGAGGGGTACAAACCTCCCAAGTTTGAAATGTTTGACGGTACAGGGGATCCCAGGTTTCACTTGAGAACATACTGTGACAAGCTGGTCGGAGTGGGAAGAGATGAGAAAATCCGCACGAATCTTTTTATGAAGAGCTTGAAGGGAGACGCTTTACCTTGGTACATTAGCCAGGATCCGAAGAAGTGGGTGAACTGGGTAAGCATGGCGTCTGATTTCATGGATAGATTCAGGTTCAACACAGAGAAGTCATTTGTTGGCGCTGATAGCATATAATAGGTTCAACACAGAGAAGTCTATGTCCAAAACCTGAAGAAGAAACCCATCGAAACCTTTCGCGAGTATGCAACGCGCTGGAGATCAGAAGCTGCTAAGGTCAAACCGGCCTTAGAGAAAGAATAAATGAACAAGTTATTCATCCGGGCTCAGGACCAACAATATTATGAGAGGTTGATGCTAATTGAAAATCATAAATTTTCTGATATCATCAAGCAAGGAGAAAGGATCGAGGAAGGCATCAAGAGTGGTATGGTTACGAACTTTGAAGCCTTATAAGCTACCAATAAGGCTTTACAATCTGGTGGAACGTCCAAGAAAAGGGACGTAGGTGCTGTAATGGTAGCATAGAGGACCAAATCTCGTATCAAATACCAAACATACCTAATACCTCCAATCACCTATCAGCCTATCCCAAATTACCAACCACCCTCACCCACCTACCAAACTCCACCACCCACTTATCAATCAGCTCCACTTCCTACATATCAGCCCACTTCACCTAAATACTCCCAACCAGCACATGTTTACCAAGCCTACAACACCCAATAATCCCACTATCAATCACCTCTCAAACGTCAAAACTTCCCTGGACCACGTCCAAATTTTAGCCGCAGACCTCCCAAACAGTATACCGTCATTGTTGAACCAATCAACCAGATGTACAAAATGCTTAAAGCTGCTGGTTATGGCACCCATATCCCTGCTATAACACCTGAAAACCCTTCTTAGTGGGTCAATCCAAATAAATCTTATGCATACCATTCCGGCATGAAAAGACATACCATTGGTGAATGCCACTCTCTTAAGGATAAGATCCAAACTTTGATTGACAAAAAGATTATTGTAGCAAAGGAGCCTGCTCCGAATGTCCGCAATAACCCTCTGCCAGACCACGAGGGTGGAGACATTTACATTATTGAAATAGTGGATGATTGGGACCCCAACGGATCAATCAGTTTAATCACAGAAGGCGACGATCCAAAGAAGCTAATCGTCACCCTTAATTCGATTGTAGTCCAGATTTAGCCTTCTGGGGATGCCAAGGTAAACATCTCCATGTCACTCGAGTTTGAAGCACCGTCCTCTGTAAAGACGTCAATGCCGATTGAGGTTGAGTTTATGTCACCAACAAACACACCTACACCCTTTGAAGTTGCATTTTTACCGCCTAAAGGGCCTACTCTGTTTGGAGTAAAGATAGCCGTGCCAATCCCAGTGGCAATGTTGGTAGTAACACCGTTCCATACAAAGGCTATACCATGGGACTACACAACCGAGGTCATAAGAAAGGGGAAGGTCATGTTCGGGGAAACTATTGTGGCACAAGGAATGACAAGAACTGGCAGGGTTTATACACTGGAGCATTTGGACGAGTCAAGCAAGCAGGCCTCTAGTCAGCCAACCATCACTGAAATTGGGCCCGGCGATCTCTGGAGAAAGATACAAGCCAAAGAATACTCAGTCGTTGATCAGCTCAACAAAACACCGGTGCAGATTTATATCCTTGCTTTCCTACAAATTTTAGATACACACAAGAATGCCTTGTTAAGAGTGCTAAGTGAGGCGTATGTACCATGTATCATCACCGGCGGAGAGATGGCTAACATGTTAGGACAGGTGTTGGAAAGTCACAAAATCACTTTTCATGAAGATGAGCAGCCGACAGAGGGGTTGAGTTAGAACAAGGTATTGCACATCATCGTGCAGTGCAAAATTATTTTATTATAAGGATCCTGGTTGATGGGGGGTCCAGTATCAACATTTTGTCGACGCCCCCCTTTTTCCGCCCTTCTAAAAGAAAGGAATCAGGTTTACAACATTATGGACAAAAAAACTCTTATTCCCTTTTGAGAAATCGGGTTATGGAATTTGAAGAGTCGCCACCTAATGATTATAGTGCATTAGGAAACTTCAAAGAAAAAGAAGAAGACTTGAAAGAAAACCAGAGTTTGGGTAAGGGATTGAGATTATCTCGAGCGGAAGGTGTTAGGAATCCCTCAAGATCTACTAGTGTTGTTCTCGGCCATGCTTAATTGTGACTTTAAAGGAGTAGAAGAAGGCAAGTAAGGTTTACACATAATAGTCACAAATAAGTATGAAACTTTGAAAAGAAAAGGGAAGAATAGACAGTCTTTAGAAAAGGAGTTGGTGCAAAGAAATGAAAGCACTTAAGGAAAAAAAAAGAAAGGAGTACCTAGGTTTAAATACAATATTGATCACATCAATGCAATACCCAGCAACCACTCCTCAAAAGAGGGGTCGCACGAGATATTAGCGCACCGGTCATCATATCCATATTCTACCCTCCCCACCCCGTTAAGGTATTTAAACGCGATTAGTCTCGTTACTTATTGCATGCTATTACCCATCCCAACCTATCAGTCCCGGGGTACTAGGACTTCTAATCCTAAAGGGGAGGAAAGGGGTAGGGGCATATATGGGGTTTAAAAGGACAAAATACTAGTGGCGACAACCAAAACAAATAACAAATAATAGGGAGTTGACAAACAAGCATATAAGGCTCACGTAAGACCCCTTAAATCAGACAACACATGGTTTAGCATGCCTTGCACATACCGATTTGGTCTTTAAATTAAATTTAACGGCAGACGGACTAGTTTAACACATAAAGTTGGATAAAAAATCTGCATTAGGCAACCCGGGTCCAATTATCAGAAATTGAGGTATTTTAAGAGAGTCATTTAGGAAAAGAACTGTTTTAAGAAAAGGACCTAATGCAGAAGAGTTTAAAACAGAAGATTGAAAATTATAGAAGTTCAGAGATGAATTCGAGAATTAACAGACTGATTTGATTAAGACACAGGAGAACTGTAAAAAGAGATTTAAGAAAAGGTGCAAATATTTGAAAAGAAAGAGTTGAAAATCTGTTTTGAAGTATAGATTCAAGAGATGGATAGAAATTCAGGCAGAAGGTTTAAAGGCATTGTTTTAGAAGAAAGATGCAAGTTTGGAAAAACTTGAGATCATTACAGATTTATAAGAGTTTTAAAGCAGGTAGGTTTGGAAGAGTGGTACTGAAAACTTTTTTATTGAGACGTTTAAAGGCCAGTTAATAGGGTTGTTATTACTTAAACACAGATTAGGCGAGTTTAGACTCCTATAGGCATGATATCTATATCTTGATTTTTTTTAAGACTTGTTATTATTATTGAACTGGTAAAGGAATGAGTATTCGATTACCCTACTGTTTGCCTAATGTTTGTGCATTTCCTATAGGCATGATCTCTATATGCAACTTATTACATGGATATTAAGTCTTATAGGCAGGATTTCTAATGATTTGCAATATGATTGAATATTAAATCTCATAGGCATGGTATCTAGATGATCGAGTTAAAACATTGAAAACCTATAGACATGGTATCTAGGTGAATAAAAACATTAACCTATAGGCATGGTATCTACCCTTTGTGAAATAAAGTAAACCCCTCCCATGCCCTTTACTAATACTCCCCGAGTTCCTTTTTTACAAGATTATTACAGAACCAGAATAAAGAAAGAAAACGATTAAAAATACATCACAGCCTATAGCTAGATCCGAGCAGCCTAATTCAATCTTAATATCCAATAACACGTGTTTCACCAAATCTAGATTTCAGATTTCCAAGGCCTTCTCTCACCCAAAGTGTTTCAAAGTTCCAAGGAGCCTCAAGGACTCCAGGCAGTGTTTACACTCTGGATAACAATTGTTGTAACAGAATAGTGCAGTGTGGAATTTCCAGCCCTCAGGCATCCAAGTTCAGAGGGAGCTCGAGGGTCCCAAAGCATGGCTTACCAAAGGGGGCAGAACTTAGAAACTAGGAAAAAGTGCAAAGTGAGAGAGGAGTTTGGGAGCCATAGCAGAGGGTGGTCATACCCAGCCATGGGCATAGAATGGAACACCCCTGACCGTCTACTTGGCCAAAAAATAAAGAGCAGAAATTTAGAAGTCAAACTTGGGTCTGGATGGTGATTTGGACACCACCAGACCTGAGTTAAGGCTCAACACATAAGGGGTAAAGGGAATGGGAATTGATTTGAGTAGAGGTTCAAGAGAACCTGATTCTAAGTCGTGAGTGGCAGTAATAAAATGCCAACATGACTCAGAATTGCACTCACACATAAGAAGGGGGTCAAAGGGACAGAGCACCACATAAGAAAGCATTTACAGAAACATGAAGAAATCAAGAAGGCATAACAGACTTGAAGGTGCAGAACATAATGAAATAGAGCATGACAGATTAAAAAGAGCATATAATGGAGAATGCATAACAGAAGAAGGGAAATAAACACATAGTGTAGGAGGGTGTTATTTAACTAGAAAGACATACCAGTTGCAAAGTAATAGGATAGCAGAATAACAAAGCAAGCAAACAATAGGAAATCAACAGGAGCAGACGTAAGTTTTCAGCAGAACACTTGAGATTTCAGAGGGAACTCAAGAATACTTCAGAAAGAAAAAAGGAGAAGAAGAGAGTAGAAAGCAGAGAGCTTAATATTATGAGTGAGAGTGCAGTTTTAATTGAGAAAAAAAGTTCAGTGTTTAAGCATGTAAAGCCTGTCCACCCTTTTTTAGTGCAAAAGGGTAGACCTTTTTAAAGGTAAGAGAATAGTTTCGAAATCAATCACATAAGGTTTTCCTTTGGTTAAGGGATTTGATTCAAACGGGCAAAACAATTAAGGAAAAGATTTGATTTAAAATCTTTTCTAAGGCAGTATAACTGGGGCAAATACACAGAAGCTTATTTAAGTAAATAGTTTAGTAGTACACGGTTTGGGCAAAACAAGGAAAGACAATCAATCCATAGCCAGTAAAATCAGGATTGGGGTTTTGGTATAAAAGAATCCAACCAAGAAATGTGAAAAGAGAAGCTTAATTTAAAGAAAATCAACAACACTCAATCAAACCTTTTAAAAAGGAACTCAGAATCAATCACAAGCTGGCCAAATGCATTTTGAAAGAAGAGAATTTGTCATATAAAAAAGCATACATACATGTACAAATAAGAGAACATCGTATAGAAAAGATTCAGAGTTATGACAAAGAGGTCGAGTTCATTGCATAGACTCAGACTGAGTTTGAGAGAGCCCAGGGTTCTAAAGTAGAACCCTAGTCTGAACACCAAATCAAACTTGTAAAAATCCCCAAATCCTAGGGTTTCCAACTCGAGTACGATACAAAGAGGAGAAGGCAAGCTATTGAAATAGACTCAGAGGTCTCTTTCAGAGCATCATGAGCAAACACACAGACACGGTAGTAGGTTTGAAGCAACAAAATGAAAAATCATAAAGAACATGTTTTAAAGAAGACTCGGAACTTAAGCAAGTTTTAGAAAAGAAAAGAGGTGATGTATAGACTTAGGAAACAGTAGATGAAACATGTTTAGGAAGAACTCGGTAAAATCAGGTAAGGCAAGAAAATATAAAGAACCCAGTAGGAGACACATATAATAGAAATCATGTAGGATAACATAGCAGAGATAATCGTGCGAGCTTAGTCTAAAGGCACAGTAAAAATGCAAAGCATAGAAGGATCATGCTTAAATAGAAAGAAAGGCAGAAGATCAAGTACATGCGTAATAGAGAAGAAAACATACGAGATAAACACAGATAAGCACACATAGAGAAGAAAGAATCAGAAAGTTTCCAGAAACCCTAATTTGAAAATCAAATGATTTTAAACAGAAAATTGGGGAAAACCCTTAAAATGTCGAATATAGCACAGATATAGCATAGATCTAAGAAAACAACCAGAGAAAAACCTCGAATAGCTTCAGGTTCTCTATGAAACCCTAGAAATGAGAAGGCTTGGAAGAGAATCCGATCTGGAGTCAGAGATGGCCATAGCTAGGCTCCTAAAGATCGAATACGTCGGAACAGGGCCAGAGAGACCATAGCACCACAGATTTGTAGAGGGTCTGAACGGATGCCATCGAGGTCAGACCTTGAAATCTTGAACACCCATGGTTCGGGGGTAAAGGAAGGTGAGCACAGACCGTCCATGACCTGAGAAGCCACGGACTCCGGTGAGATAATGGTCGGAGAAGACGAGGGAGGCGATTAGTGTTTTGAGTGCTCGAGAGCGTTTTGAGAGAGAAGAGAGTTTGGGGGCGACTGTCTAAGAGAAATGGTGATTAGGGTTGGGGTAGGTAGAATTAAAAAAGGAAAGAGTGGATGAGAGCCATTGATCAAAATGATCAACGACCAGGATTTTAAATATAAAACCGGACGGGTTTGGTAACTAGGTCAGGGTCGGGGCCAGTGTTAAATTTGGGTCGTTGATTTGGGCGGAATTGGATCGAAATTGAGGCTAAAATTGAAAGGGGGAAGGGCTGTCATTGAAATAGAAATAGACTATGTTTTAAATAGCCATTTTCCCTTATTTTAATTTAATTAAAATAGTTTTAAAAAAATTAAAAACAAATTAAAAACCTTCAACTAGTTAATAATATATAAACAATAATCTAAAAATATTAGTAATAATTTTATAATTGTAAAACCTTATTAATCGTAACACAGGCTATAATTATAATTTTACCCAATTTAGCTTAGAGATATCAAAAAATAAATTTATAAAAATATGCAAAAAAAAATCACCTTAATTATATTTGGTGTAAATATGAGGATGGAAATAAATTATTCACCAAAAATGATAATTTTGGGAATAATTTTAGATTTTGTATTGTTAAAATAGACAATAAATGAATTTTAAAAAATCTTAAAAATTGAGGAAAATAACAAAACTTTCAGGCATGCTTATATATGCATACATATGCTATTTTGAAAGTATAAAAAATACATTGGAAAAAATTGGGTATCAACAGCTTCCCCTCTTTACCCGAGGAGGATGAAAGAGTTGTCGGATAAAGATAAGATGGCCAATTTGGACCGGAAAAGGCGATTGTAAAAGAATTTTGACCGCGCTCTGGTTTCTGAGCTACCTACATATCCCTGGTTTTATAGGAATCGAGCCATATGTAGTTCAGGAACCATTGACGGAATGTGTCGATGGAGGTTTGAAAAGACGGATACGATAGTTAAGTTTGAAAATGCGTTTTTGAATCGGACAAGTTGCGGAGAACTGGAGCGGGATTTGTAATGACCCGGCCGGTCATTTTTGGAATTTACGCACTGATCCCCTATTAACTGCTTCCCCTAAGTTCATTTATACTATTTTGGTTTGCCGGGAAGTTCGGTGTTGGGATTCAGAGTGTTTTGGGACACTTAGTCCCTAAATGAGAGCCTAAGTGTTGAAAAATGGTCCGTAATCGGAACTGTGTGAAGACGGCCTCGGAATGGAAATCCGATTGTTCCGTTAGCTCCGTTAGGTGATTTCGGGGTTGGGAGCGTGTTCCGAATGTATTTTGGAAGTTCGTGTTCATTTAGGCTAGAAATGCCAAAAATTAGTATTTTGACGAATTCCGGTTGATAGGTAAAATTTTGATCCAAAGGTCGGAACGGAATTTCGGAAGTTGCTGTAGCTTCGTTAGATGATTTGGGATATGCGTGCAAAATTTCAAGTCATTCGGACATGTTTTGGTTGGGTTTTTGACCGAATATGTGTTTTGGAAGTTTTAAAGGAACTTAGGCTTGAATTTGATGTAATTCGATGATTTTAGTGTTAGTCGAGGTGTTTTGATGATTGGAACAAGTTTGTATAATGTTTTAGGATGCGTTGGTGCTTTTGGTTGAGGTCCCGGGAGCTTCGGGTGTGTCTCGGGTGAGTTTTGAGCGAGTACGGACATCCCGGAACTTAGAAAACGGAGGGGGGCAGCAGTTTTGGTGCGGAGCGCGGTCCTTTTTGCGCCGGGCGCGCTGGCCTGGTGCTGGCCGCGTAAAAGTGACCGCGGCCGCGGTCATGAAGAGCTGCAGATCGCTGGTCCTACTTGGGAAGATTATATCTTTTGATCTACAAGGAATTTAGAGGTAATTCAAAAACGAAAGTTGTATCCCTTCGTGTCTAGTTTCCAGAAAGCTAAATAAATCGTAATTTGGACATCTGTAACGAAAGTTATGGCCAAAATGCTAAAGTCTGTCACTGCAGTCAAATTGCTGCGCGGCCGCGACCATTTTTGTGCGGTCAGCACTCCCTGGGCGCGGACCGCGGTCATTTTTGTGTGGTCCGCATAGGTGGAATCCGTAGGGTACTCAATAAATACGAGGTTTTGGGTTTTATTTGATATTTTGACCTAGAGAGCTCGGATTTTGGTGATTTTTCGAAGGTTTTTCAAGAAATTCATCGGGGTAAGT
>MU713146.1:0-16480 GCA_026770625.1 Nicotiana glauca
ATGTGGGTTAGAAGCTTATGTATATCCATGTTTCATTTGTTGGGCAACGAATTGGTAATTTCACTAACTATTATGCATGTATGTATATTTTGCGGGAAAAAAAAGGTGTTCTAAATTAATGATATGGCTACTTCTTGGAATATCATGAAAACTGACCCAGAACAAAGATATGATGTATCAATAAGTAACAACTGAGACTGAGACAAGATATGAATGCATCAATATGACTAAGTACGAAATATCAATAAGATCAATGAAATGACAGCAAGAAACGACCACTATGGGTCCCAACATTATCAGCATAAAGCTTGATGTAACGACCCGGTCGGTTGTTTTAATAATTTATGCCCTAATCCCCTATTAACTCCATTTCCCCATATTTGCTTCTCTTTTTGTGAGTTTCCGGAAGGATTTGTTTAGAGTTTCGAAGAATTTTGGGACACTTAGTCCCTTAGTGAGAGCTTAAGCCTTAGAATTGGGACCGTAGTCGGAACAGTATGAAGACAGCGTCGTAATGGGATTTCATTGGTTCTATTAGCTCCATTGGGTGATTTCGAGCTTAGGGGCGTCTTCCGGTTGAGTTTTGGAGGTCCGTAGCTTATTTAGGCTTAAAATTCCGAAAATTGAATTTTTGAAGTTTTCGGTTCGATAGTGAGATTTTGACCTAGGGGTTAGAATGGAATTCCGAGAGTTGGAGTAGCTCCGTAGTGTTGAAAGTGACGTGTGTGCAAAATTTTAGGTCATTCAGACTAGGTTTGATAGACTTTTTGACCGAAAGCAGAAATTGAAAGCTTTGGAAATCTTTAGGCTTGGATTTGAGAGCGATTTATAGTTTTAGCATTGTTTGATGTAATTTCAGGGTTGGAATAAGTTCGTATGATATTTTATGATTGGTTGGCATGTTTGGTCGAAGTCCCGGGAGCCTCGGGTGAGTTTCGGGTGCTTAACTGAAGTTGAATTTGACTTAGGAGAAATATGAAGTTTGTTGAACCTGTCATAATCGCACCTGCGTGTATTGGATTGCAAGTGCGGCACCACAGAAGCGGTAGGAGGACCGCAGGTGCGGTCTGAGGCATTTTTGTCTTAGGCCGCAGATGCGGACCATGCATCGCGGAAGAGGCACCGCATCTACGCAAAAGTGTCACAGGTGGTTTAATGAAAAGTCATAGGTGCGACATGGTCTCCGCAGAAGCGGGACTGCAGGTGCGGTCCTAGATCCGCAGATGTGGTTCCACTGGTCAGAAAAGGGACAGAAACAAGGGTTTAGTCTCAAAACTTTAGAAATCGATTTCGGAGCTCGGGATTGGCAATCTTCGGAGAGAATTTCACCTGGGTGTGTTGGGTAAGTAAATCTTACTTGGTTTTGATTAATTTCCACGAATCTATGCTTAAATTCATCGTTTAAATTCGAATTTGGGGTGAAAATTTGGAGAGAAATTGGAAAAGTTATTAGGCCTAATTTTGGAGTTTTGATCAAGATTTTGATATCGGATTGGAGTAATTTCTATATATATGAACTTGTGAGCGTGTGAGGATTCCAAATTTATAAATTATACCCGATTCTGAGGTGTGGGATCGGGGGGCTCTTTGGGAGATTTACCTAATTTCGCGTATTAGCTTTGAATTAATTAGTTGAATTAGTTACTTGAAGTTATATTTACATTATGCAATTACTTTGAATAGATTTGGGCCATTTGGAGTCGGATACTCGTGGCAAGAACGTGGTATTGAGTTGATTGAGTTGGTTCGAGGTAAGTCGCTTGCCCAACATTGTGTGGGGGAACTCCATTTAGGATTTGGTATTGTTGATATATGAAATGCCTTGTACGTGAGGTGACGAGTGAATACTTGTGCTAATTGTTGAAAATTCTATTTTCATTAAGTAACTATAACTGTGTTTCCTTTCCTGTTTATACTACTTGTAATTTAAGCCTACTGTTAGCTTAGGGAAGCATGTCTAATTGAATTAAATTCCTTACTTGCTTAAACTGCTTTAATTGAATTCTGTGCAGCATGCTAGATTAGAAATACCTATTTTACCTTGGTATGGAATTTGGATTGAATTGAATTGAATATTCTTCTTGTTGCTGATGTGTATTTACTTTGGGACTACGGGGCGGTATCCCGGAAGATCCCCCTACATATTTACTTTGGGACTACGAATTTGAATTCCGGTAGATCCCCCTGCACATTTATATTAAAACTACAGAACTGCACCCAGTAGATTCCCACAGTATTGGGTATTTACATTTGGTACTACGGATCGGTATTTCGGTAGATTCCCCCGCACTATGAGTTGGACTACAGGACGACACCTGGGAGATCCACTGGATATTTACATTTGGGTACTATAGAACGGTACCCTGGGAGATCCCCAGCTGCTATTGCTGTGTGAAGTTATATTCTCTCTGCGTTTTCTCTATCTATTTAGTTGTTATTCTTATTATCTTGTGTTACTTCATACTGTTAGCAATTAATTATATTGTCGTACTCTATATTGTTTTACCTTATTTTTCATCTAAAATCAGTAGGCCCCTGCTTCCTCATCACTACTCGACCGAGGTTAGGCTTGGCACATATTGGGTACCGTTGTGGTGTACTCATGCCCTTTCTTGCACATATTTTTCATGTGCAGATCCAGGTTTTTCGACTCAGTCCTACTATCCTTGAGACGAGGCACTTTCTCAAAGACTTCGAGGTATATCTGCCGCGTCCTCAGATCGAGGAGTCCCTATCTATTCCCTCTTTTAGTTATAGTCCTTCTGTACTTCTCCTTTGTTTAGACATTCTGGATTTAGAATGCTTTGTAGTTATTCAACAGCTTGTGAGTTCATGAGATTCCGTGTTTTGGAAATTGTTCAATTTTGAGATCTTGTAATTGTATATGCCGAGTGGCATCTTAAACATTGGTATATTTGTTTATCTTCGGTTTTTATTACTTTTTCTGCATTTGTTTTCTATTTCGCAAATTGTTAGGCTTACCTAGTCGTAGAAACTAGGTGCCATCACGACAGTTCAAGGAGGTCGAACATGGGTCGTGACAAGTTGGTGTCATAGCTCTAGGTTCATAAGAGTCATGAATCACAAGCCAGTTTATTAGAGTCTCACGGATCGGTATGGAGACGTCTATGCTTATCTACGAGAGGCTAGGGAACTGTTAGGAAAATTCCACATCATTTGATTCCATGTCGTGCGAGATTTTTTATATCACAATTCTAAACATCTGTCTTCTATTCTCTCACAGATGATAAGGACACGTGCTACCATAGGTGATCAGGTATTCACACCCCCTACTGATCTGTCAGAGGTCGGGGCCGGGGTAGAGACCGAGGATGCGCACATGGTGCAGCTAGGGCACCCGTACGAGCTGCCACCGAGGAGCCACCAGCATTTCCAGCCAGAGTCTAGGCACCTGATACGCCTACCGCTACTACTACTCCAGCTCTTTAGAAGACTCTTCCACAGTTCATGAGCATGTACACTACTCTGGCTCAGGCAGGGTTGTTTCCCCTTGCTGCAACCACATCCTAGGCCAGGGGAGGAGCACAGACTCCCACTACCCTCACTCCTGAGTAGAAGGCCCATGTTAATCATATCCTAGAGTTTATACCAGTATTGCCAGTAGCCCCAGATCATCCCGAGGATAGGGAAACGACTTCCGAGGATGAGCAACGGAGGCTTGAGAGGTTCAAGAAGTGCAAGCCTCTTGTATTCAGTGGTCTAGCATCAGATGATGCTTTGGGATTTCTAGAGGAGTGCTATCATATCCTCCATACCATGGGTATATCATGTCGAGCGGGGTTTCCTTCACTACCTTCCAGCTTCGAGGAGCCACCTATGAGTGGTGGCATACTTATGAGTTAGATAGTCAGGACAAGGCAATTTCCCTGACTTGGACTCAGTTTTCAGATATGTTCTTGAGAGAGTATGTTCCTCAGAGCCTCGGGGATGCATGGCGCATAGATTTTGAGCATTTGCGCCAGGGTACTATGACTATCTCAGAGTATGTTGTCTGTTTCACTAGCTTGGCTAGACATGCACTTGGTTTCTACTGTTCGCGAGAGAGTTCGCCGGTTTATTGAGGGCCTCATTCCCAGCATCAGGTCTAGCATGGCTCGTGAGTTGGAGATGGATATTTCTTATCAGCAGGTGGTAGCATTGCTAGGAGAGTGGAGGGTATGCATGCTCAGGATAAAGAGAAGAGAGAGGCCAAGAAGTCTCGAGAGTCGATCCATTATTCTGGTGCCCATGCTCCAGCTGTAGTTTATCGTGATAGGGGTTACATGAGTCGCTCCAGTCATTCAGCTCTTCCAGTAGCCACTGGTATTCCAGTTCCTCCTAGACCTTAGGAGCCTTATTATGCACCTCTAGTATCTAGTGCGCCTCCTGCGTGGGGTGTTTTCAGTGGTCAATCTAGCAGACCTAGCCTGAGCCAGTCACAACCACCACGTCCTCCAAGAGCTTGTTTTGAGTGTGGTGACACATGCCATATGGTAAGGGATTACCTTAGACTTAGGAGGGGTGTACCTTCACAGACTTCTCAGCCATAGTGTGCCCCGCAGAGTTCTCAAGCTATGATTACAGCACCAGTTGCTACCCCACCTGCTCAGCCAGCTAGAGATAGAGTTGGGGAGGTAGAGGTCACCCTAGAGGGGGAGTCCAGGCCAGATATTATACCCTTCATGCCCGTACCGAGGTTATCGCCTCTGATTCTATCATCATAGGTATTGTGCTGGTCCTGGTTTGTCATAGAGATGCATCAATTTTATTCGATCCAGGATCTACTATTCTCATGTGTCTTCTTATTTTGCCCTGCATTTGGGTGTATCTCGGGATTCTTTGAGTTCCCATGTTTATGTTTCTACTCATGTGGGAGATTCTCTTGTTGTGGACCGCATTTATCACTCATGTTTTGTTGCTTTAGTGGTTTTGATACTAGAGTCGATTTATTATTGCTCAGCATGGTAGATTCTGATGTTATCTTGGGCATGGACTGGTTGTCGCCCCATTATGCTATTCTTAATTGTCATACCAAAACCGTAACGCTTGCCCAGGTATATCGCAAGTTGAGTGGAGGGGTACTTTAGATCACACTCCCAATAGAGTTATTTCTTTCCTTAAAGCTCAGTAAATGATTGAGAAGGGGTGTGACGTGTATCTAGATTATGTGATAGATGTCAGTATTGATACCCCTACAGTTGATTCAGTCCTAGTCATACGGGATTTCTCTAATGTGTTTCCAGCTGATCTTCCAGGCATGCCGCCCAATAAAGATATTTATTTTGGCATTGATCTGTTGTCGGGCACTCAGCCCATTTCTATTCCTCCGTATCATATGGCCCCTCCTAAGTTGAAGGAGTGGAATGATCAGTTACAGAAATTGCTTGATAAGGGTTTTATTCGGCCCAATGCATCGCCTTGGGGTGCTCATGTCTTGTTTGTGAAGAAAAAGGATGGTTCTATGCGTATGTGCATTGATTATCGCCAGTTGTGTTACAGTAAAGAACCGCTATCCTTTGCCTCGTATTGATGATTTGTTTAACTAGCTTCAGGGTGCACGAGTGTTTTCTAAGATTGACTTGCATTTAGGTTACCATCAGTTGAAGATTCGGGAGCCAGATATCCCAAAGATTGTTTTCAGGACTCGGTATGGTAATTACGAGTTCCTTGTTATGTCATTTGGGTTGACCCATGCCCCAACAACCTTTATGCATTTGATGTACAGTGTGTTCCGGCCACATCTTGACTCGTTCATCATTGTCTTTATTGATGATATTCTGGCATATTCTCGGAGTCAGGAAGATCATGAGCAGTACCTGAGAATAGTGCTTCAGACTTTGAGAGAAAAGAAGTTATATGCAAAGTTCTCAAAATGTGAGTTTTGGTTGGATTCCATGGCATTCTTGGGTCAAGTAGTGTCGAGTGAGGGGATAAAGGTGGATCCAAAGAAAGTGGAAGCAATGCAGAGCTGGCCTAGACCATCCTGAGCTATAGAGATTTGTAGTTTTCTTGGCTTGGCAGATTATTACCGTCGATTTGTTGAGGGGTTTTCATCTGTTGCAAAACCTATGACCAGGCTGACCTAGAAGGGTGCTCCATTTCAGTGGACGGAAGAGTGTGAGGCGAGCTTTTTAGAAGCTCAAGATAGCTTTGACTACAACCCTAATTTTGATATTGCCTATAGGTTCGGGTTCTTATACTGTCTATTGTGATGCCTCGAGGATTGGCCTTGGAGCGAAATTGATGTAGTACGATAGGGTGATTGCCTACATGTCCAGACAGTTGAAGGTACATGAGAAGAATTATCCTGTCCATGATCTCGAGTTAGCTACTATTGTTCACACCTTGATATATGGTGACATTATTTGTATGGTGTGCCTTGTGAGATTTATACTAATCACCTAAGTTTGTAGCATCTATTCAAGTAGAAGGATCTTAATTTGCATCAGGGGGAGGTGGTTAGAGCTGCTGAAAGACTATGATATAACTATTTTGTATCACCCGGGAAAGGCCAATGTGGTGGCCGATGCTTTGAGTCACCGGGGGAAGAGTTTGGGGATTTTGGCTTATTTACCAACAACAGAGAAGCCCATGGCGATGGATGTTCAGGCCTTATCAGTCAGTTTGTGATATTGGATCTTTTGGAGCCCATTCGGATTCTAGCTTCCGTGGTTTCACGGTCTTCTTTATTTGATCGTATCAGGGAGCATCAGTATGATGACCCTTATTTGCTTGTCCTCAAGGACAAGGTTTTTCACGGTGATGCCAGATATGTAACTATTGGTTATGACGGGTTATTGAGGATGCAGGGTCGGGTTTGTGTACCCAATATTGACAAGCTTCGGGAGCTAATTCTAGATAAGGCCCATAGTTCACGGTATTCCATTCATCCGGGTGCCGAGAAGATGTATCAAGATGTGAGGTAGCACTATTGGTGGAGGCGGATGAAGAAAGATATAGTTGGGTTTGTATCTCGGTGTCTCATTTGTTAGCAGGTGAAGTATGAGCACCAAAGGTCAGGTGGGTTGCTTCAGCAGATAAAGATTCCAAAGTGGAAGTGGGAGCGGATCACCATGGACTTCGTAGTTGGACTCCCACGAACTTTGAGGAAGTTCTATGCCATTTGGCTAATTATGGATCGGCTAACCAAGTCTGCGTATTTCATTCTTGTGTGTACTACCTATTTTTCGGAGCGGTTGGCGAAGATTAAAACCCGGGAGATTGTTCGTCTACATGGTATTCCAGTTTCCATCATTTCAAATAGAATTACTCAGTTCACACCACAGTTCTGGAAGGCCGTACAATATGAATTGGGTGCTCGAGTGGAGTTGAGTACATCATTTCACCCTCAAACGGACGGACAGTCTGAGCGCACTATTCAGATTCTTGAGGATATGCTCCGTGCATGTGCGATGGAGTTTGGAGATTCTTGGGATCAGTTCTTGCCATTGGCCGAGTTTTCCTACAACAATAGTTATCAGTCCAGAATTCATATGGCATCGTATGAGACTTTATATGGTAGGCGGTGTAGATCCCCGGTGGGTTGGCTTGAGCCAGGTGAGGCTTATTAGGCACAAACTTGGTTCAGGATGCTTTGGAGAAGGTTAAGGTGATTTAGGATAGACTCCGTACAGTGCAGTCCAGACAGAAGGGTTACGCGGACCGGAAGGATCGTGATGTTTCCTATATGGTTGGAGAGTGGGTTCTACTTCAGGTTTCGCCTATGAAGGGCGTTATGAGATTTGAGAAGAAAGGGAAATTGAGTTTGACGTTTATTAGACCTTTTGAGATATTGAGGCGTGTTGGGGAGGTTGCTTATGAGCTTGCCTTACCTCCCAGTTTGGCAGGAGTCCATCCAGTATTTTATGTTTCTAGAGATATCACGGTGATCCGTCGCATGTGTTGGATTTCAATTCAGTCCAGTTGGACAAAGATGTATCTTATGTTGAGGAGCTGGTGGTGATATTGGATAGGCAGGTTCAAAATTTGAGGTCAAAGAACATTGCATCAGTGAAGTTTCAGTAACAGGGTCAGCTGATTGAGGAGGCGACCTGGGAGACCGAGCAGGATATGCGCAACCTTTCACCACTTCAGGTATGTCTCTATGCTTGTTCAAGGACGAACAAATGTTTTAAGAGGGGGAGGATCTAACGACCTGGCCAGTCATTTTAAGAATTTACGCCCCAATCCCTTATTAACAGCATTTTTCCGTGTTTGTTTCTGCTATTGTGAGTTATCGGGAGGATTTGTTTGGAGTTTCAGAGAGTTTTGGGACACTTAGTCCCCCAATGAGAGCTTAAGCCTTAGAATTTGGACCGTATTTGGAGTAGTGTGAAAACAGCCTCGGAATGGAATTCTGTTGGTTCCGTTAGCTCCATTGGGTGGTTTCAGGCTTAGGGGCATATTTGGATTGAGTTTGGAGGTCTGTAGCTTATTTAGGCTTGAAATGTCGGAAGTTTAATTTTTGAAGTTTCTGGTTCGATAGTGAGATTTTGATCTAGGGGTCAGAATGGAATTCCGAGAGTTGGAGTAGCTCCGTAGTGTTGAATGTGACGTGTGTGCAAAATTTTAGGTCATTCGGACGAGGTTTGATAGATTTTTTTATCGAAAGCGTAAATTGGAAGTTTTGGAAATCCTTAGGCTCGGATTGGAGAGTGATTTATGGTTTTAGCGTTGTTTGATGTAATTCCAGGTTTGGAACAAGTTTGTAGGATGTTTTAGGATAGGTTGACATGTTTAGTTGAAGTCCTAGGATCCTCGGGTGAGTTTCGGGTGCATAACGGAAGTTGAATTGGACTTAGGAGAAATATGAAGTTGGTTGAACCAATCATAATTGCACCTACGTGCACTAGACCGCAGGTGCGGCACCACAGAAGCGGTAGGAGGACGGCAGGTTCGGTATGATGCATTTTAGGCTTAGGTCGCAGTTGCGGCCCATGCACCACAGAAGCGGCATTGCATCTATGTAAAGGGGGTCGCAGGTGCAAAATTCTTGGTTTAATGAAAATTCGTAGGTGAGACATGGTCTCCGCAGAAGCGGGACCGCAAGTGCGGTCCGAGAGCCGCAGATGTGGTTCCACTGGTCAGAAAAGGGGCAGAAACAAGAGTTTAGTCTCAAAACTTTATAAATTGATTTGGGAGCTCGGGATTGGCAATTTTGGGAGAGAATTTCACCTAGGTGTTTTGGGTAAGTAATTCTTATTGGGTTTATTAATTTCCACGAATTTATTCTTAAATTCATCCTTAAAAGTTGAATTTGGGGTGAAAATTTGGAGAGAAATTGGAAAAAGGCCTAATTTTGGAGTTTTGATCAAGATTTTGATGTCGGATTGGAGTAATTTCTGTATATATGAACTCGTAAGCATGTGAGGATTCCGAATTTGTAAATTATACCCAATTTCGAGGCATGACCCAGGGGGTTTTTGGGCGATTTTCTTAATTTCACGTATTAGCTTCGAATTAATTAGTTGAATTAGTTACTTGAAGTTATATTTACATTATGCAATTACTTTGAAGAGATTTGGGACATTTGAAGTCGGATACTCGTGGCAGGAACATGGTAATTAGTTGATTGAGCTGGTTTAAGGTAAGTGGCTTGCCTAACCTTGTGGGGGGGAACTCCCCTTAGGATTTGGCATTATTGATATATGAAATGTCTTGTACATGAGGCGACGGGTGCATACTTGTGCTAATTATTGAAAATTTTGTTTTCATTAAGTAACTATAACTGTGTTTCCTTTCATATTTATACTAGTTGCAAGATAAGCCTATTGTTAGCTTAGGAGAGCATGTCTAATTGACTTACTTGCTCAAACTGCTTTAATTTAATTTTGTACAGCATGCTAGGTTAGAAATACCTGTTTTAACTTGGTATGAAATTTGGATTGAATTAAATATTCTTCGTGTTGTTGATGTATGTTTACTTTGGGACTACAAAACGGTATCCCAGGAGATTCCCCTGCATGTTTGCTTTGGGACTATGAATTTGTATTCCGGTAGATCCCCCTGCATATTTATATTGGAACTACAGGACTGCACCCGGTAGATTTCCCCAGTACTAGGTATTTACATTTGGGACTATGGATCCGTATTCCGGTAGATCCTTGCGAACTATGAGTTGGACTACGGGGCGACACCCGGGAGATTCACTAGATATTTATATTTGGGTACTACATGACGTTATCCTGGGAGATTCCCGACTGCTATTGTTGTGTGAAGTTATATTCTCTCTGCGTTTTCTCTCTCTTTTATGGTTGTTGTTATTCTTATTATCATGTGTTACTTCATACGGTTAGCACTTAATTATGTTGTCGTATTTTATATTATTTTACCTTGTTTTTCATCTAAAATCAGTAGGGCCCTGACCTTCCTCGTCACTACTCGACCGAGGTTAGGCTTGACACTTACTGGGTGCCGCTGTGGTATACTCATGCCCTTTCCTGCACATATTTTTCGTGTAGATACAGGTTCTTCAACTCAGCCCTACTATCCTTGAGGCGAGGCGCTTCCTCAGAGGCTTCGAGGTATATCTCACGCGTCCGTAGACCGAGGATCCCTATCTACTCCGTCTTTCAGTTATAGTCCTTATATATTTCTCCTTTGTTTAAAAATTCTGGATTTAGAACACTTTGTAGTTATTCAACAGCTTGTGAGTTCATGAGATTCCGAGTTTTGGAAATTGTTCAGTTTTGAGATCTTGTATTGGTATATGCCGAGCGGCATCTTAAACGCTGCTATATTTGTTTATCTTCGGTTTTATTAGTTTTTCCGCATTTGTTTTCTTTTCCGCAATTGTTAGGCTTACCTAGTCGTAAAGACTAGGTGCCGTCATGACAGTTCACGAAGGACGAACTTGGGTTGTGACACCTAAACATGATATCTAGCATGTTGTACAACTTATTTATCTTATAACATGGTGAAAACACAGATATCAATGAAATAGGGCCACTATTCAGTGCCCTGGGAACAATAGAGTCACAACTCACAGAGTGTACACTCACACGCCTTTCACCTAGCAAGTGCGTCACCTCAACACCAATCAAATAGTACATAATTCGGGGTTTTATACCCTCAACACTAAGTTTAGAAGAGTTATTTATCTTAAACAGCCCAATTTCGATACCGAGCAAGCCAAGCGATGCTCCAAGAATACCATAATGCGTGTTTCGACCTTCGAATGGCTCGAAACAAATCAAAAACAACTCAAATACATCAAACAATGCTAAAGGAACCAATCCCAATCGAAAAAGGTCGAATCTTTAATCAAAAGCCCAAAATCAGCCAAAAAGCCCAACTTGGAACCCGACAAAACTCTCAAAATCCGTCAACCTATTCAACTACGAGTTCAACCATACTAGTTTCACTCAAATCCGACTCTGAATCGATGTTCAGAGCTCAAAAATTCATATTATGAAACTTTAGGTCAAAACTCCCCAATTTCTTCTTTAAAATTCATCAACCAAAAGCTAAAATCGAAGAATGAAATATAATCAAAATTGAGTAGAGAACAATTACCCCAATTCATATGTTGAAAAGCACCTCAAAAATTGCATAATTCCGAGTTCCCCAACTCAAAATATGTTAAATGCACAAAACCCTCATTTTAACACTGTTCTGCCCCGTTTCTTGTGCCAAAAGATCTTGAAACTCACTTTTGATACCTTTAATAGATTCCTTGTGAAATTTTTAGTCAAGTTAGGCCCTTGAATCACTCCATTTGACCTTAATTGAAGGAGATATGTTGGTTTCAATATTTAGATAGTGCAAATTTTTAAATACGCAGCAGTGGCAATTTTGTAATCAATTTGAAAAATCTAGCAATCCAATTCATAGTAAAATGACCATAAAATCCTCATACGATGTCTGAATTTGAAAATTCTTTTTTCTACGGCTCTGTAATTATGATACGGATCTAATGCTTCAATAAAAATAGAAATAGGAGCTGATTTGTTCAATGTGGTACCATTTATGCTTGAAGAAACGACGTCGAAACATAAGAAAAACGAGCGCAACACAACCCAGACCTATCTAAAACTCACTTGAGCCCCTCGGAACCCCGCCTAAACATACCAAAAAGTTTTATTTCATAATACGGACCTACTCGAGGCCTCAAAGCACACGTAACAATATCGAAACGACGAAATGCACCTGAAATCAAACTTAATGAACTTTTGACTTCTAAAAACTCACGCTAAAACATAACAAATCCACTCGGAATGAAGCCAAAGTTTGCACATAAGTACTAATATACCATACGGAGCTACCTGTGCCACCAAACTATCGAGCGAAGTACAAATGCACAAAACGACCGATCGGATGGTTACACTAATATGTTAACGAGTCATCTATGATGCCCTGTCAGTATATGGTAACCATGTTGGTATCATAGAGGATTGAGTGTGTTTCTGTGAGGAATGGACCAGACCTCTATGATATCGTATTAGCATATTATATATACCATATGAGTATCATAGATGACTGATTTTTTTTGTTGTTAAAGAATTGGACATGTTCTCTATGTACCCTGTTAGTATATAATTTATACCATATGGATATCATAATATACTACAACAATATACTTCAACTGCTATTAATATTATTTTTGGTATACTATGTGCTAGAATAAGTTATGTTTTCATAATTAATATATATCAAAAAATATAATATATCAGTTATTTTATTAATATAGTGAAAAAAGAAAGAGAGAAAAATATAAGAAAACAAAAATAAATAATCAAAAAAGGTGTGCAAAATTAGATTATTAAAAAAAATAGGAAATAAATAAAAAAAGATGTGAAAATAATAATAATAATAAATAAAAATAAAAATAAAAATAATTTAAAAAAAGAATGGGAAAAAGAAGAGAAAACGGCTATTATGTATATGTTGGTTTAACCTATTTAGAGAAGGAAAAAATGAGGGGCGAAAAAGAGAAAATATATATATGTTATATTAAAAAAGGCAAATGAATATTTATTGTATCAATTATCTTTTACTATCGTACAAAAGATGAATAAAGAAAAGGAGCAAAAGAAAGAAAACACAATTAGATTATGTAGAAAAATACTATAAAAAAATAAGTTCAATGAAAATAGAAAAGGAAAAAAAATAAAGAAAAGGAAAAAAGGAAAGAAAAAAGAGGAATAAAAAAGTAAAAGAAATGAGCCAAAGTTAAGTATGAAATCAGATTATGGTAAAAAATAAAAAAAAAATTATAATTGAAAAAATTTAAAATAAAAAAAGGAGAAAAAAGTAAAATATAGAGAGTAAATTAGGAAAAGAGGTAATTACACACAAATGCTACAATGGGTAGGAAGAATAATTAGTTTAATGGGTAGGCAAGGGTAATTAGCTTGGTTTTTGTGGATAAAGCTATAAAACTCCCATCTATGGTTACCCACAAAGACAGAACTATTTATCATTGTTTGCCCATTTAATTTTTTACCCACAAACTAATTATATTTCCTAACCATAATAGTTTTGATGGGGAATTTTCTCTTTTTTCTCCAATTCTTTTTTATTTCTATGTTTCTTTCCTTTTTCTTTCTTTTCTCCTTTTCTTTTTTCTCGTTTTCTTCTTATTTTTTTTCTTTTCTAATTTAATTTAACTTCTTTTTTGTATATTCTTTTCTCTTCAAAATTTAATTTATGTTCACCTTTTTTTTAATATAATTAGTATAATATACCTTTTGACTTTTTTCTTATTTTTTAATTCAATTATTAAATTAAAATAATCAGTTGTCACTAGGTCTAATTCACTAAATATCACACTAACTGCTGCTGAGCACCATAAATTACATAATCAGATTCTAAGAATCAACACGTGATTGCAATGTAATAAATTATAACATCATATTGTATATTATAATAATATATTATTGTAATAAACTATATACTATTGAATTATATATTATATACCAAAATAGCATACAATATATGAAAATGATATTATATGTTCTTCATTCAACATTACACTATTACATTAAAATAGTATACTATTATTTTATATATTGTAAACTATTACAACATACTGTTTCAGTATATTGCACATTATTACAATATAGTGGTATACTGTTACAGTGTATATAATAGTATACAGTTGCATTATAGCTATATATTCCTACAGTATATTGTATACCGTAATGGTATACTTTTAGTAACTATGATCTTCTTCGATATTATAGTATACCGTTGCAGTATATTGTATACTATAAGACTATAAGAGTCTCCCCAAGAGCAAGGTGGGAAGTACTTGGAAGGAAGGATGTCGGGGGTCTATTTGGAAATAGCCTCTCTACCCCAGGGCAGGGGTAAGGTCTGCGTACACACTACCCTCCCCAGACTCCACTAAGTGGGATTATAGTGGGTTGTTGTTGTTATTACAATATAGCTACATACTCCTACAACATATTGTATACCGTAGCAGTATACTATTAAGCAACTATGTTCTTCTTCGATTTTCAACGGAAATATGCGATCTCAATCATCTCAAATCAACTTCAAATGTGATCAAATTTTAGTATAAACTTCCAGAATGTACTATAAGCAATATTTAATAATACTTGCTTTGAAACAAATAAGAAATCTTCAAAAAAATGAGCTTCAAGCCAACAATGGTGGATATTCAAACACACATAAAGATTCATATTTGGGAAGCTTACTCGAATGTACGATAAACAATATTTTATAGTACCCACATCGAATCAAACAATAAACCTTCAAAATAGAATTTCAAATTTAGAAGTTTCAAGCTCAACAATGGTGGGTCTTCATACACACAAAAATCATAAGAAAATTAGGTGGAGCAATAGCTTGGGTTGACCATCTTAATGAAGATTGATCTAGCATATAAGAAGTAGATCCATTCAAGTCCACTACAAGGTAATCTTTCGAAAATGAAGTCGAATGTTTTTAATATTATTTACTTCAAATTAGAAGATGAGTGGGTTGGTGAATAGTTTGGGCTGCATAAGTAGGAAAAGTAAATAGTTTAAGCTTGATTATTAAAAGATAAATAATTTGGGCTTAATGGGTATAAAGTGAAATTTTTACTAATTGAAAGGGCCCAAGTCAAGGGTTAGGTAAATTACACCCAAGAAGTAACTTAAAGTTAGGGATGAGTTTTTCATTAGATTAATACGATATTTTTTAGATTAAATAGGATTGAAATAACGAAAAAAGAGGATTACAATATGAAAAAAATATATTGACAGTTTATGAATTTCAAATATTAGATGGCATGTTGCTTTAAAGGAAACTTCCTATCTCGTTTGCGTTATTAGCAGGGGCAAGGTTAGCGATGGGTTCAATTAAACCTAGTAACTTTGATTCAAATCATATAATTATCTTAAAAGATTAATTAAATATGCAATAGTATTAATATGGTGCGTGGGGTTGGGCTGGGGGCCGGTTGATGGAAGGAGATGATTGGTTCTTTATCTTTATACAAAATAGCAGTTTTAACTTTTCAAACTAAAATTACCAGCACCAGTAAGTTTCCTGTTCTAAAATATAATATGGCAGCTGAAAACTGACATCGAAAATTAAAATTAAACAACAATTTCAAACAGGAGGACAAGCTTTTGGTTCAAAACTTCTAATAAATTTACTTATTAAGTCTTCCAGTATAAGTTTGCGGATGTGTGACAATTTGGTCATAGGAAGAAGGGCTGTGACTAACATGATAAAGGATAACTTAAATTAAGACTCATCAACAACCTTGCTCCATATATACGAACTCTTCTTAGGTCACGAAAATCGTAAAATAAAGATTACTAGATTCAATAAATCGACGATTCCTGTAATTTTTGAAGACAAATTATTTTTATAACATTTGTAAACGATGGTTCAATACTGACCAAAAAAATAATAATAAAACATGTTTTAGGATATATAAGTCCAGAAAAAGAAATTCAAAGATGATTGGGTTCGTAAGAAGTATTTAGAGATAAGAAAACGTGATCAAGAACACATAAAGTAGAAAAATAATACACGTAAAGACTAAGAATACCAACGGAATTAAGATGGAGACAGAAATACTAAAATTTCACGTGCTTTACTCAACGGGATAATTAACTATGATAATAGGATATGATATTAGTAACGTGAATAATTAACAAGGAGTGATGGAGATTTATTGAAAATGTCAAATGTTTCTAATGGAAGCCACCATTTAGCAGCCACTCAGAGGACATTATGTAGCCATTTGGACATAAAAAATATAAAAAATAAATAAATTGTGAAGTTAAGTTGGAAAAGAATATTTAGAATTTGAAATAATGTTTAGATATAAATTCATTTTAAAAAATTATTTACCCTTATGGAGAAAAATGAATTTTTACATGAAAATTGGGTAAACCCCACTTTTTAAAATTTCTAAACACATCTTCGAAAAATACAAAATTGACCGGTCAGCCGAACCTAATACAATTTTGTCGGCTATTATTTATAAAAGCGGCTAAAAATTTTTTTGGGGTGGGGG
>MU713146.1:19490-29770 GCA_026770625.1 Nicotiana glauca
AATTCAAAGCTTTCAAGCTTTTTAATGGCTATCAATGGTGGAAAATATATGGAAGAACAGATTTTTTCAACTTTGAGTTGTTGAAACTCGAAAATTTAAATTATTCTTTCTTTTTTTGCTCGAGAATTTGAATTGTAATTCTAGAAAAAAAGAGGGAGAAAAAAACGTAAAAGAAGAAAAAAAAAAGAAGCAAAAGAAAGAAAAGGGAGAGAGGAACGTAAGAAAAAAGAAGGGAGCTAAAAAAAAGCAAAACAAAAAAGAAAGAAGATTGAGAAGGGGGAGGGAATGAACAAAAAAATTGAAAAAAAAAATAAAGAAAGGAGAACAACGAGAAAGAGCAGAGGCTATAAGAGAGAAAGATCAAAATTAAAAAATCAATTAACACCAAGATTCTCTTCTTAATTTTAGCCCTTTTTTTAGGGAATATTCTGCCATTTTAATGCCTAATAGTCAAATGTTATAAAATTTGTAAGTAAAACGTGGACTGGACGGGTAATTAACAAATTATGCACATTTAGGGCAATAACGTTTCATATATGGTATAGGTAGGGAAAAATCCCAAAAAAAAAGGTAACAGACTCTTCAAGTTGCTCAGTCCCAAAACTCTGTGGTCTTTGTTCAAGAATAAACCTAATATCGTCTCGTCGGTAGCAGATTTCAAACCTCAATTGTCAGCCCAATTTACCCTATGTGCTAAGAATTTTCAGAAGCCTCCACGTTCCACTTTCTTTGTTTCCTCTACCTTTTCTCCTTTCTCTTATTGTAGCTTTGTGTCCACTAAATTCTAGGGTTTCGCATTATAATTCTTAGCAATGGATTGGGGCAATGTGAGCACACACGATCCAATTGAGGCTCAACATGAAGTCGAGTGGTCATCTCCGCCACGTCTCCCCTCTGAATCTGGTACAAATGGCGACTCCGGCATCGTACGGTGATTTGTGGCATTGGTTGAGAGAAAGGGTGGAGAAAAATCTGAAATAATAAGATAGAAAAGTAATACAAAGCGTATTTTATGGCTTAAGGGTAGGAGGTGACCATAAATAGATATTTGACTATAAAAACATAAAAAGTAGCTATGAAATATAATTTTTTTAAAGGGTATTAATTTAAAATTAATAAGGTATCGACCTATGCTACATGAAGTAAAAATTCCAACTTTATAAACAAAAAGAGTAAAGATGGGTTCAGGCTACGTTTTAAACCAAACGTACTCATAACTCCATGTGATTAACGCCTAAGGATTTCTGGTCAACAATTATTTTGGCGAGTGATGAATGAAGGACTACTCCTCCTCGATAAAACTAATGTCTAGAAAATAATGAGTGCCACCAACATTCTTAATTATTCTTAATATACTTGAAGGCTTTGAATGTGATTTGACTTGAAGCTTTCAATTGGTCAAAATGCTTTTATGATCATTTATTACTAAGATGGTACTCCCTCCGGTTCATAATAAGTGTCCAATTTACTTTTAGCATGCTCATTAAGAAAATACTAAATTTTATATAAAAATACCTACTATGACTAAACTACCCCTAATAAACATTTAATGTGAGGAGTAAGAAAACTTTTTAGGGATATGTAGATAGGGGTTATTTTGTAAAAACAAATTGAATTCTTTCTTGATTCATAACTGGACACTTATTTTAAACCAAAATGAAAAAATAAATTGGACACTTATTGTGAACCGCAGGGAGTAGTATTTAGTACTAGCTTAATTGCTAGCTAATTAGTGAATTAGACCATAGTTGTCGAGGCATCATGGCCTTGAACTTAGTTATTACATGGACTCTCATGCTATCAATTATTATATTTGTATGCGGCTTTAAGGATATTTGGATTGATTCAATACAAATAATCAAGAATATTAGATAAACGAATTAAAGATAAAAATAAATAATCAAACCAATTGTAATGTTACGTCCTAGCTCGAACTTAGGAAGAACAACAGTTTGTCCTCGATCAGAACCTTGGTTCGAAGCCAATTGTGAATGAAGAACGAACAATAAAGTAAGAATTTTTCAATAGCTAGAAAGCGGAAAAATAAATTTGTATTGCCATGATTTGCGAGTTACAATGTGTGTTATGAAAAGAAAACCTCCCCTTTATATAGTAGGAGAGTTTCATCCCTAGTACAAGTCTTAAAACGATAAAAATCTTCCTTTCTCATTAATTACTGATCTGTAACTGACATTGGGCTAGATCTGCGGAGTGATATCCGGTTAGATACGGATATCACGACCCTCTATTAGTGTGCATCATATCTCCCGAGGTCTTAGAGCTCGCTCCGGGTCTGAGGAGCATTGCTTTATCACGCCCGAAGATGAGCACATTGTTCACCTTTTATGGTTCTCGGTACGAAAGGCTCCCAGCCTCGATTTCAACCTCGTATATCCATGCCCTTCTTTTTTCCTCTTCACCGAAAATTAGGGTATGCGGTATCCCCATATTTACCCATATACAGATAGTTCCCAGGTTTTTTCGGAGAGTAAGTTCGTCGGACCAACGGGAAACGAATAGAGGAATTGTGTCTTCTTCCCTTGTACGTTATAACTAAGATGACGGGTAAACAAGTCCCATCAGTCATGTCATTCTGACTTCGGACACGTATCGGTCATCGGCTGGCTATCTTCGAATGTGAAACGTCGTGCATTGATTGCATTTTCCTATATAAAAGCTTCGACCTTTTACACTTCTTTCACTTTCCGATCCTAGCTTTTACCTTCAAATTTTCTAACGGATTTTAACTTTCCAAATCTTTATACCCCGCTTATTGAGCCTTCATATCTTCAAAACTTCATATTTGTTCTTGGATTTTCAACCCAGATCTTCATATCTCCATCCCACCTTCAAACCTTCATACTCTTTCTTCAAATCTTCATATTTTTCCTTTGAATCTTCATATTCTCCTTCAAGTCTTCATACTTCCCTTCAACTCTTCATATTTTCCCAGATCATAATGGCTAAATCTTCCAAGTCAGTTCCTCAGCAGGCTGCCCCTTCATCTTCCCACCCGCTCGTAGATGCCAAGGTGGCCACTCCCGAGATAGCCCCTCATAAAGAGCTTCATACCCGGGGGATGCTCTATCGGGGATGACTTCAAGGTCGAGAAGGCCTCTAGACAACACGACCGAGGAGAGGGAACATGGAGATATATATACTCTTTCATCGAAGAAATCCTACCCGTAGTTCGAGCAGACTGTAAGTGGGAGGGCAAGGACGTGGTCGTCCCCGGGCCCAATGATAATATAACTACTCACGTGAAGGGGTATTTGAGTGTTTACACTTACCCCTTCATGCTAGCCCCGATGGATCCCGTAGTTCTTGCTTTCTACAAGAGGTATGAGGTGTGCCTTAGGAAAATCCACCCAACCTTCTAGCGGACTGTGATCCTCTTACGCCATTTCATAAACAACACCGAGTCTCTTCGGTTCACCCTCGACCCCCTACTCCGCATGTACAGTCCCCAAATATTTCGAAGGGGACTGATCAAGCTTTTCTATCGAGCAATCAAGGCTCCTGTCAAGAGCATTGACGAGGACTGAGACCGAGGCTGGCAGGGGAGGTTTGTTCGGGTGAAAACCAAAGACTTCATTCCCCCGGAGTTTCTGTCGTACCCAATGAGTTCCATCCCGTAAGTATTGTCTTTCCAGGATGTTTTTTACATTTTGTTCTTTCTCTCATTGCTTGTGTTTATAGTCGTGCAACTATTGCCTAAGTTTTCGATGCAATCCCCCAATTCAAGGAGTGAATAGAATGGATTTGTAAGCACATGTCGTACTTTGAGCGTGCATGGCACAAACTTTCGAGGGGCAAGTGTTAGCCCAGTTCTCATGGTGAGGTTCTTCCCCAAAATAGTGACAATCATGCTCTTAACTTATATAGTTCTAACCTTTTCTTTTTCCCTTACATGTCTGCTTAAGACCATCAAACTTAGGCTGCTTGATTAGGAAGATGATCCATCTTTGCATGTCGAGCCCTCCATTGTGGAATAGTCTGGGGCTGCCACGAAGGAAGATAAGAAGAAAAAGAGAAAGACCTCGGTTCCCCGGACCCTCAGGGGGAGAGGAAGAAGAGGGTGGCCACCCACTTTAGGAAGCCCAAGAAGAATACCAAGTCGAGGACACCGGCCCCTTGATATCTTTATCGACTCACGGATGAGCCCGAAGAAGACAACATCTTTGTCGCCCATGGATCGACCCCACTAGGAAGCAACGACCTAGAAAGGGGACCACAAGATTGATCCCCCTAGCTAGGGGACGTGAAGGGGAGATGGAGGCTGCAACCTCCCAGGAAGTTGATCCTTTTCCGAAAGAGGCTACTGGTGTTATTGACATCATAGAGACGCCCTCATATACCGAGTCCATGCTCTAAGAAGCCCAAGCATGCAAAGAAAAGTCAATTGAGGGAGTGCAGGGCTAAGATGATCCCCTCAACTCCTTTTTTGATGGTATGGACATGTCCATATCGGAGAATATTTTCGGGCTAAATTACCTGGAGATCCCGAAGAAGGACATGCCCTTGGGAGCTGGCGGGCCGAGTTCGAGCCCAAATTGGTGAAGCAATTCCCCGCACCGAGCGTAAATCCGGGTGTAAGGGAACGATCCTCACAGTCCTGGAGGATACTCTGGTCCTATCTGCTCCGATGGGCATGGCCAGCTACCTTCGATGCTTGGTGACCGAGGAGGACTAGGCAAAGACAAACGAGGTAGGCACGTCAAGCTTTTTCAATGAAGCGCAGCAGGCGCTGAACTAGGTAAGGAGTCAACCCTTTTATACCTCTTTATGAATCCCACTTATGTTTTGATGTCTCTTACTACTTTTATTTTTTTATAGGCTTCAGTTTGTCACCAAGAAAGATTCCTCTGGTACCGCTTAGAAATTAGCCAGCTCGAGTCCGAGCTCAAAGAGAAGGTCCAAAAGAAGGACATGTACATTCTCCATAGTGAGCAATAGGACGAGGCCCTTAAAGACCTCCAAATTCTCCAGGCCGAGCTGAAAAAATCTCAAAAGAAGGCGCTGACCTGGTTGAGAAGGTAAAGATCTTTGAGGCTAAAAATGAGCAGCTAGTCGTGGTGACTAATGACACAACTTCGCAGGTCCAACATAAGTTAGACCTAATCGACTACCTTTGGGCCGAGATGGACGAGGTTAATTCCATGGCTGAAGGGTGGAAGGGCAGGATTGACCTATTATCTTTGGAGAAGGAAGCTATGAAGGCAGAACTGGCATCGGTCGAGAACCAACTCCGGGTGGCGAAGGACAAAGCTGATAAGTGGTCTTAACTGAAGATGATATCATAGTTGAGCTCGACCTTCGCGGAATGGGATGTCCTCGGAAGAGATTATGCGGCACTAAGGTCCAAATTTGACACAACCTCTGCTGACAACAAGGAAATGAAGGCCCTGTATAAGGCCGACGTGGACCCAACCGAGACCCGCTTAAAGAAAAATATTGAATATATGAAGTGAATGTCCGAAGAGACTTTCAAAGAGATCCATGCTCGAGGTTATGACCTATTGACCGAGATAAAAGAAGCTAGGAGGATCGAAGCCGAGGCAAAGTAGCTCTACGAGCCCAAGGATACCTTTTGACTTTCTTATCTTTTTAATTCAATTATTAAATTAAAAGAATCAGTTGTCACTAGATCTAATTCACTGAATATCACAATAACTGCTACTGAGCACCATAAATTACATAATCAGATTCTAAGAATCAACACGTGATTGCAATGTAATAAATTATAACATCATATTGTATATTATAATAATATATTATTGTAATAAACTATATATTATTGAATTATATATTATATACCAAAATAGCATACAATATATGAAAATGATATTATATGTTATTCATTCAACATTACACTATTATATTAAAATAGTATACTGTTATTTTGTATATCGTGAACTATTACAGCATACTGTTTCAGTATATTGCACATTATTACAATATAGTGATATACTGTTATAGTGTATATAATAGTATGCAGTTGCATTATAGCTATATATTCCTACAGTATATTGTATACCGTAATGGTATACTGTTAGGTAATTGTGATCTTCTTCGATTATTATAGTATACCGTTGCAGTATATTGTATACTATAATAGTATATTATTACAATATAGCTATATACTCCTACAATATATTATATACCGTAGCAGTATACTATTAAGTAACTATGTTTTTCTTCGATTTTCAACGGAAAAATTCGATCTCAATCATCTCAAATTAACTTCAAATGTGATCAAATTTTAGTATAAACTTCCAGAAGGTACTATAAGCAATATTTAATAATACTTGCTTTGAAACAAATAAGAAATCTTCAAAAAAATGAGCTTCAAGCCAACAATGGTGGATATTAAAAAAGATTCATATTTGGGAAGCTTACTCGAAGGTACGATAAGCAATATTTTATAGCACCCACATCGAATCAAACAATAAACCTTTAAAATAGAATTTCAAATTTAGAAGCTTCAAGCTCAACAATGGTGGGTCTTCATACACACAAAAATCATAAGGAAAGGAGGTAGAGCAATAGCTTGGGTTGACCATCTTAATGAAGATCGATCTAGCAGATAAGAAGTAGATCCATTCAAGTCCACTACTAGGTAATCTTTCAAAAATGAAGTTGAATGTTTTTAATATTCTGTACTTCAAATTAGAAGATAGGTGGGTTGGTAAATAGTTTGGGCTGCATAAGGCTGTATTCTGGGCCGGGCCCGGGACTAAAAGGACCGGGCCAAACGAGCCCGGGCTTAGGCGGGCCGGTCTTTGGCGATCCCAGACCAAACGGTCCCGGGCTTCACGGGCTCAACGGGTGGAACCGGCCCACGATGACCCTAAGCCCACATGGTCCCGCACTAAATGGGTCAGGCCCATGTGCCCATACGGGCCTAACGGGCTTTTTCTTTCCGGGCTAAGTTTTTAATTTAAGGCAATTTTTTATAAAACTATATATGTATATACTAATATAAATTGCTTATACATGGCTATATAAATATATATAGTATATATAATATGTTTAGTATGTATATATAATTATGTATTAAAGTTTGCAGTTAAAAAGTAAAATAATAAAATAATAGTAAAACTAAATTATCATGCATAATAAATTAATAACAAAGTAAAACATTAAGCATAAATACGTCGAATAATAAAATAACACAAATTGTCGAAAAACTTAAATACGAATTTCCGGATGACGCTCAACACAATACTTTATATGCCTCCTTAAACTGTTTGTGCCACACCCTGGACGAAAATTTAATACTTGACCACAGTTCTTGCACTTTAATATTTGTCCTTCTTCATTTTCTTCAAGCACCTCAAATTGTTGTGAAACAAATGACCGCACTCTTTCCGAACGAGGAATGATTTAACTTGAGATTTGAGATTGAGAATTGAAGTCTTGAAAATTGGAGATTGGGAGAATGAGAGAAATTTGGATTGAGAAATGAGTATTGAGTGAAGAAACGAAGAAGAGGGGGAGGGTATTTATAGTTTTAGAGAAGGTTAGTTTTGTAAATTGAAAAAATATTTTTAAAAAAAAGGCTATTTGTGCAATATGATTGTTGGCAACGATCATTGGGGCCCTCCATTTGAAAATTTTAAATATATAGTGCCTTATATATAGCTTATAAATATTATATATATATATATACACACACACACATATATAGTTTATATCGTATGTATATATGTAGTATATATGTAGTATATATATATATATCCTATATATTATGTAGTATATATAGTATGTTATGTATATATATTTCCTTATATAGTTTCTTGTAATGTCTTGTAGTATATATAGTATGTTAGTATATTATAGCTTATATAGAATTGTAAGTTAAAGACAAAAAAATATTACAAAGAGATATTCAAGGGAATGTCTTATAATTTTTATTAACAAAAACGGAAAAGGATCAGCTTTGCCTCTCAACTATTACATTTGGTCTAATAATACCCCCATACACCTATTTGGCCAAATATACCCTTCTGTTAAGGTTTTTTGGCTCACACATGCCCTTTAAGTTAATAGCCCACTTCAACTTTTAAATCAAAATTATTTTTAATGACGTGGCATAATATTATTGGTTGTTTTAAAACGCATCCCAAATATGTCCAACCCACCCACCCGTTTGAGATCGACCCGACCCAGCATATAGATTACCCACTAAAACACTATAACCCATTCGACTGAAGCTCCCAGAAGCTCCCCAAACGACTGTCCAACATTGCATTCTTGTCTCTATTTTCAGGAGAAATCATCAACAATGTGGAATCATAAGTTGGTATATATAGAATCTTTATTGAAGTGAAGAGGATCTTTTATAACTTCAAAACTTTCTTCCTTAATACAATCCAAATTTATTGTTCTGTTCATGTGACTGTAAATGGAATTTCACTAATTTATTTTTTAAAATTACACTTTCAATGCTAAGTACAATTCTATTCGCATCAAGATGACGAGGAACAAGCAGTTCGTTTGTTTTTCTTTTTCCGTTTTGGTTGAAACAGTAGAATCATGCTTGGTTTCAATGACCAGCATTTGCTTTGAGAGCCCTCGTTTTACTGTCCATCACAACATTTTCCTTTTCAAACAGTAGTATGTCACCAACAACAAATTACAAACAGCAGAGTTAAAACAGCATCGACAGCTGCTGCATCTTCTTGCCATTGAGCTAAGAAACAGTAGTTCGTGACCAGCAACAAAATTACAACCAGCAGCAAATAAAACAGCATCAACAACTACTGCATCATCTTGCTATTCAGCCACATTGACTTTTCACGGACCCAGCTATAGAAGGCCAACAATAATTATAAACCAAAATGATTTGCATTTGGGGTAGTTTTTTTGGGTCAGTCGTTTGGGGAGCTTTTGGGAGCTTCAGTCGTATGGGTTATAGTGTTTTAGTGGGTAATCTATATGTTGGGTCGGATCGATCTCAAACGGGTGGGTGGGTTGGACATATTTGGGGTGGGTTTTAAAACAACCAATAATATTATGCCACATCATTAAAAATAATTTTGATTTAAAAGTTGAAGTGGACTGTTAACTTAAAGGGCATGTGTGAGCCAAAAAACCTTAACAGAAGGGTATATTTGGCCCAATAAGTGGATGAGGGACATTATTAGACAAAATGTAATAATTGAGGGGCAAAGATGATCCTTTTCCGTAACAAAAATGACATATCTTTCTTAGTCTTCCTCCCCCCAATGGAATGAGCACAATAAGGTGCTAATACCACCATTAAAAGTAAAAAAACTAAAGAAGATATGCCAAAGTACAAGTTCACCATAATCTACATAGTATCTCTAACAAATTTCATAAATCTTTCAAGGTTCGGAGGAGGTTCCGTTGGTGGTGGCGGAAAAGAAGTTTGTTCATCATCGCTTTCGGGCAAAGCAGCATCCTCCGCAAGTTCCGCTAACATTTCTTCATAAGCTTCGTCTATCTCCGATTGTGATTCAGCAAGTCCAAAATTTCTTCTTTCCGAGCGGATCCAATCTTTGAAGAGTACTGATTTTTCCAAGCTCTCCCTCATAGACTCTCTATGATCACCTATTTGAAGTCTTGCTTGATTGAAAGCGCTCTCTGATGCCACTGTTGAAGCTTGAACACATAAAATATCCCAAGCCATCCTTGCAAGAACCATAAAATGTTTTTCTCTGTCCTTCCACCATTCCAAAAGATCAAAGGTGCCGTCTGGATTCTCCTTTTCAAGGCCCTGCGGCAAATAAACTTGAAGCTCATTTAGATTTGAAGTATCATCAATATTATCACCTTGATAACCCCTAAACTTCGTCGAAGAACTAAGTGCTTTTAGGCCCGCAGGTCTTTTAGACGACTGTGAACTAGACGAAGTAGGAGTTGGAACATTTGGCCTAGCATTATCTAAGGCTTGTTGATAAGCATTATAAATTATTTGAGCATTTATTTTAATTGAGGCTTTTGCATTTGCAAGTGTAGCAAATTCCTCATTTGAAAGATTTAAAGCCTTATAAATATTTGAATACCAAAGTAAGGACCTGCTAATTTCATGGTAGGATTTAACATGGCAGCAACACCATAAATAGGGGGATAGGGAAAAAATATTTTTTAAACTTTTCTTTCATTACATTCATAGCAAGTTGATAAATTTCTCCACCCTCTGAAAAATCAACAAATAAATCACATAGTGCTGCAATATAAACTAAACAGTTTGAAATAGTAGGATAATATTGCCCGGACAATTCATTTGTAGCTTGATGAAATTGGTGTAAAAA
>MU713146.1:43771-60186 GCA_026770625.1 Nicotiana glauca
GGTTGCTGGAAGGAGATGATTGGTTCTTTATCTTTGTACAAAATAGCAGTTTTAACTTTTCAAACTAAAATTACCAGCACCAGCAAGTTTCCTGTTCCAAAATATAATATGGCAGCTGAAAACTGACATCGAAAATTAAAATTAAACAACAATTTCAAACAGGAGCACAAGCTTTTGGTTCAAAACTTCTAATAAATTTACTTATTAAGTCTTCCAGTATAAGTTTGCGGCTGTGTGACAATTTGGTCATAGGAATAAGGGTTGTGACTAACATTGTATTGGGGAAAAATATATATAAATGAATAAAGATAAGACATGACACGTGGAACCATCAAAAGGTTATAATTGGTCAAAGAATCGTAGACTGATGCGATGAAAAAGAGGTGCGAGACAAAAGAATAGAAAAGAGATGCGAGATCAAAAAGGAGTGTCGAGACACGTAGACTGGTCAAATGATCAAAGAATTACAATTAGCCAAGAGGCACGAGTAGCAACAGATACGAGCAAATAGCAGAGGAAGAGGTACGGGCAGTTATTCAAATAACTCAGCACCCGTACCTGTCTAAATCATTTATATTCGAGAATCAAGAGGAATGAATCTGACAATAGAAAAGGGTGCAGATACAGAATTTAATAGGCATTAAATGTAGAATATGTTAGAGAATTTGTACTGAATGTAATGATTATGTAACATAGCATTCAATGTAATTAATTATTCATAATAGCCTCATTGTCCCGTTATGATTTGGGAAAACGTATATCTCCAAGATGTCTATAAAAGGGAGATATCTGATCATATGTAGGAGAGAGAATTCATTGAAATACAATTTGACTTACAAGCTTTCATATCTGAGCACTTGAAAATTCTTTTCTCTATTTACTTTTCAATTATCAGTAACCCGATTCTTCTATTTTCCAGATTTGACTAAAAATTCATTTTTTGGTTGAACAAATTAGTTCGATTACTAGGAATCTGATAATCAATGTTATTTTTACTTGATTTTTTTGGTTCACATCAATCATGTCGAACAACAACGACAACACCCCAGGACTTCCAACAATTCAGACAAACCAACAACTTCAAAGAAATTCTCCATAAGATTCACCACAAGGTTCTCCATAGGGCTCCCCACGACGATCTCGTGAAGGCACTCCCGATGGGTCTCAGGCAAATGAACAGGATCAACTCAACAATGTCGAAGACATGAATGAGGCGTTGCAAAAAATAATTGCTTCTCAAGTTAGCAAAGCTCTTCAATCCTTTGTTAACCAATTACCTGTAGCCCCGCCAACACCAACTCCAAATAATAATACTCTAGAGAACCCCCGCTCTGGACCTATTAATTCAGGAAGTGGAGGAACTCCTAGTGAAATGCAAGAAGGAGACATAGGTAATCAAGCTAATTCTGATTTACAAAATCTCGTACTTACCTTGCAGAAACAGCTGAAGGAGCAAAATGAACGCATAGAACAAATACCTGGGGTACCGCCCGTAATCAAAGGAGTAGACATAGACAAATATTCTCAACAACCATGGAAGCCAAGTGCCGCCCCTCTCTCAATTCCGAAGAAGTTTAAAATGCCTGATATTCCAAAGTACGATGGAACATCAGACCCACGAGATCACGTCACTGCATTCACCACATGTGTCAAAGGGAATGACTTGACTAAGCAAGAAATCGAATCAGTTCTGGTCAAAAAATTTGGTTTAACACTCACCAAAGGAGCTTTAACTTGGTATTCTCTTTTATATAAAAATTCTATAAATTCTTTTGCCGATCTTGTAGATTTGTTTATTAAAGCACATTCGGGAGCTCAAAAAGTTGAAAAGAGGATGGAGGACATCTTCAAAATCAAGCAAGGGAATTCCGAGTTATTGAGGGAATTTGTANCGAGTTGTTGAGGGAATTTGTAGATAGATTTCAACGAGAAAGAATGTTGCTACCACGAGTACCTAACAACTGGGCAGCCATAGCTTTTGCTAGTAATTTGAATGAGAAAATTTTTGAAGCCACGAGGAGACTCAAAGAAAGCCTTCGGGAATTCCCAGCAACAACGTGGAACGACGTCTACAATAGGTATAGCACGAAGATGAGGATCAAGGAAGATATTATCTTGCGACCGAAAATAGATGAGAAAACAAGTTCAAGACGGGTAGACAATGAAAAGAGATCCGGTAAAAATAGGTATGATCCTTATATGGGACCTGCGGGTAAAGACTCAAGGTCAAAACAAGAAAGGTACGATCATAAACCCAGACATAGAGAGTCAGGCTCTTCATCAAGGTTCAACAATGATCGAGGCACACGTGGACAGCGAGATGATGATGGGAGTTTAAAGGCAAAGTTTGGTGGTTATAATTTTAATGTAACCACTTTCGAGCTCGTGGCTATTTTAAGAGGCATGGGAGATAAGGTACGGTGGCCGAAGGAGATGAGATCAAACCCAAGTAGAAGAAACCCTGATCACTGGTGTGAATTCCATAATGATCAAGGGCATAAAACCGCAGATTGCAGATTTCTACAAAGTGAGGTGGATCATTTGTTAAAGCAAGGATATCTCACTGAATTAATTCAGTGAGAAAGGTAAACAAGCATATATGAAAAATAGACAGGAGCCCCCGAAGCTGTCCTCTCCGAAACGGACAGTCAACGTTATAAGTGGAGGAGAAGATGTCAATGGTGTCTCGTATACTGAAGCCAACAAAATATCCAAAATGACGATCACTCATGGAAAGCGGTTGAGACACGAGTTGGAGGAAGAGAATATCAAGTTCGGCAATGCAGATGCAGAAGACCTCATGACTCCACACAACGACGCACTGGTAATATCATTACTCGTACATGATACTAATGTCAAACGTGTTCTGATTGATCCAGGTAGTTTAGTAAATATTATCTTGATACGAGTGTTACGCGAAATGCAAGCTGAGGACAAGTTGGTTCCAAAAGCATATACTTTGTCAAGGTTTGATAATTCCAATGTCATAACCAAGGACGAAGTGATCCTTACCACTTTTGCAGAAGGTGTTGTCAAAGATACTAAGTTCCAGGTGGTAGATTTGGAAATGGCTTATAACATAATTCTTGGGAGACCATGGATCCATGATATGAATGTTGTACCATCAACGTTACATCAAGTTATTAAATTTCCCTCACCATGGGGAATTTGCCAGATCAGAGGTGATCAACAAACATCCAGGAGTATAAACTCCGTTGGAGGTTCAACTGTTCAAAGCGAAGCCAAATAGAAATTACATAATTCAGTTAAGGAGGGAGAAGTTTCAACCTTAACTGAAGAAGGAAAAACAGACGTGGATTCAAGGCCTGACACTATTCAAGAACCAGAGGAAAACGAAAACATTAAAACGACGATTGAAGAGTTAGAGGCTGTGGTTTTATTTATACAGTGGCCCGGGAGGAAAGTGTATATAGGAGCAAATCTCAGCACAGAGGTAAAACGTAAGTTAATTGAATTTTTAAAAGCTAACGCAGATTGTTTTGCTTGGTCCCATTCTGACATGACAGGAATACCACCGGAGGTCATGACTCATAAATTGAATGAAGACCCATCATATTCCCCAGTCAAGCAAAAGAAACGAAAGCAAGAGGCTTTTAAGAATCAAGTGATTCAGGAAGAGGTTCAAAAATTTCTCAAAATAGGGTCAATTCGTGAGGTAAAGTATCCTAACTGGTTGGCTAACACGGTTGTGGTTCCTAAGAAGAATGGTAAGTGGCACGTATGTGTGGATTACACTGATCTCAATAAAGCCTGTCCGAAGGATTCTTTCCCTTTACCGCATATAGATCAGTTAATTGATGCTATTGCCGGACATGAACTATTAAGTTTTTTAGATGCATATTCAGGTTATAACCAAATCAAAATGGATCCAGAAGATGAGGAAAAAACATCTTTTATAACGAACAGGGGGACTTATTGTTATAAAGTAATGCCCTTTGGTCTTAAAAATGCTGGTGCAACGTATCAGAGGTTAGTTACTCAAATGTTTCAAAAATATTTAGGTAAGACCACGGAAGTTTATCTAGATGACATGTTAGTTAAGACTCAACATTCAGAAGATCATCTATCACATTTATCTGAAGCATTTAGAATCTTACGAAAATATAATATGAAAGTTAACCTAGAAAAATGTGCATTTGTGTCACGACCCCAACCCGGTCGAGATGGCGCCCAACACACTACTAGGCAAGTCCGACCTTGTTACCACAATTCCCACAAACTTAGATAGATTTCAGAAGCGATAACACAATATAATAGGAATATGAATTTACTGAAAAGTGCAGAAATAACAAAATACATGAAATAATCCCACTAGGACCCGGTGTCACGAATCTGAGCCTCTAGAATATATAATGTCGTACCAAAACAAAGTCTGTCTAAGCTGAAAGTGCGAAAAATAAGAGATAAGGATGGAAGGGAGAAAGTCAATGGCTGCGAACGCCGTGCAACTACCTTGACACTACCGGAAAGCTGTATCTGCTGAACTGCTGGATCTACTCAGCCTGTGACTGGTCTGGATCTGCACACAAGGTGCAGGGAGTAAAGTGAGTACTCCGACTCAGTGAGTAATACAAATAAATACAGTCCGAAGATAAGAAAACACAGAAAATACACAAAGTAAACTAAAAAAAACCCAATGATATAGTAATATGTGAAACTTGCAGCTGAACAACAAATAAAGGTGCAAATGCATGAATGCAATGCAATGCATTTGATGGTACAATCCAGTACCCGCTGCGGTGTGCAGCCCGAGCCAACCATGCATATGATTTATTGTCGACAACGCTCACTAGGGGTGTGTACAGACTCCAGAGGGGCTCCTACAGCCCAAGTGCAATATACTGGTCAGTCAATGTTAGCTGACCGGTCAGCCAATGTTACCTGACCAATTTATATGATACAGTGCCATTGTTACCACTGTTTCAAATCACATCATACAATGCCATTGTTACCACTGTTTCAAATCACATCATACAGTGTCATTGTTACCACTATTTCAAATCACATCATACAGTGTCATCGTTACCACTGTTTCAAGTCACATCATACAGTATCCTTGTTACCACTGTTTCAAGTCACTGCTGCGGCGCGCAGCCCGATCCATGCTCAGTCCAGAAAACATTATGAAATAGAAATCCTCAGCCCGAAATATCATTTGAGAAGTCATTTGAGTTTTTTTTAAAACTTAGAAATGTGGCTGAGTTTGCAAAAACAGTATAAAACATTGGACTGAGACCAAATGATATGCAAATGCATGCATGAACAGAGATACCAATCCCCGAAGGATTCTACAAGTCGGCACAAGGCCCCAAACATTGCATCAAGCCCAATGAATATCAATAAGGTATGTGCATCAGTCACCAATCTAGTAGGAATATCACACGGGATGGACCAAGTCACAATCCCCCAACAGAAACCGACCCCGCACTCGTCATGGAGTGCGTGTCACGCCTCAATATAGCATTACGATGTGAAAGTCCGGAGTTTCAAACCCTCAACACAGCAATTACAAGCATTACTCACCTCTAGCCGGCCGAAGACTAGCCCGCAATGCCCTTTCCTCTCAAATCGACCTCCTCGCGCGTCGAATCTGGCCAAAACCACAACGAATACATTACAATAGGCTAAGGGAATATAACCCAATCGAAAAGACTCGAAAAATATCGAAAAATATCGAAAATTGCGAAATTAGCAAAACCCGAGCCCCGGGCCCACTTCTCGAAATCCAGAAAATTTTACACCAAAATGTTCTTCATCTCACCACGAGTCTATACATATAAAATTTATCAAAATTGAAGCTCAAATGGGCCATCAAATCCCAAATTTTCATTTCAAAAAAACCAAGCCCTAGTTCTTCCAATTTTTACCCAAATTTCCAAGAATTTAAGGTTGATTCTTCAATAAAATGATGTTTCTAAGTCACGAGACTCACCTCCAATCAATTCCCGTTAAAACCCTCTTCAATCTCTACCAAAAAGCTCCAAAGGTGATCAAAAATGGAGGAAAAATGAATAGGCTCGCGGATGAAATTTCATTAAAAAGCCTTCTATCCAGATGTAATTCCTTCTATGCGAACGCGAAGGTCCTCTCGCGTTCGCGATGACCAAATTCCACTCGACCAAAATTTCCTCTCCGCGAACGCGCCTACACAACCGCGAACACGAAGCTCCATGCCCCAGACCCTACGTGAACGCATCTCTACCTACGCGAACGCGAAGCACTGCCAGGCGACCTTCCGCGAACGCGAGTCGTTAAACGCGAATGCGAAGGCCAACTTTGCCTGCCCTCACATTTCCTCTACGCGTTCACGACATCACCTACGGGAACGCGAAGAGCATTCCTCTGCAACACCAACAAATGAAAATCTGCTATCTTTTAAGGCCAAATTTGGTCCATTTAACCACCCGAAATCACCCCGAGGCCCCCGGGACCTCAACCAAAAGCACCAACACGTCCCAAAACCTTATTCAAACTTGTTACAATCCTAAAAACATATCCAACAACACAAAAATCATCAAATCACAACGGATTCAAGCCTAAGTTAAACTAAATCTTCCGAAACTCGCATTCGATCAAAAACCCGAACTAAACACCTCCGAATCAACTGAAATTTTGCACACACATCAAAAATCACCTAGTGAAGCTACTGCAACTATCGGAATTCCATTCCGACCCTCAGATCAAAATCTCGCGTACCAACCGGATTTCGCCAAAATCCTAACTTCACCAAAATAGGCTAACTTCTACACCGAGCCTCCAAATTCACTTTCGATTTCACTCCTAAGCTTTAAATCATCCCCCGAAACTAACCGAATCATCGAAAATCCATTCCAAGCCTCTAACTCACAAGTCAACATCAGGTTGACTATTCCAAACCAAACTTTCTCTAAAGAGACTAATTGTCTCATTTCCAACCAAACTCTATCCGAATTACTTCAAATTTACCAAACACATATAATGAAACATGTAGAAGCATAAAACGGGTAAAACGGGACGGAAACATATAAGATAACGGGTCGGGTTGTCACATCCTCCCCAACTAAAACAAACGCTCGTCCTCGAACGGGTCTAGAAATATACCTGAAGTCTCAAATAGATGAGGGTATCTGCTCCGCATCTCCTGCTCGGTCTCCCAGGTAGCCTCCTCCATGGGCCGACCTCCCCAATGCACCTTCACCGAAGCTATATCCTTTGACCTCAATTTTCGAACCTGACGACCCAAAATAGCCACTGGCTCCACATCATAAGTCAAATCGTCATCCAACTGAACCATGCTGAAATCCAATACATGAGATGGGTCCCCAACATACTTCCGGAGCATGGAAACATGGAATACCGGATGAACGCCCGACAAGCTGGGTGGCAAGACGAGCATATAGGCCACCTCCCCAATCCTCCTAAGCACCTCAAAAGGTTCGATGAACCTCGGAATCAGCTTCCCTTTCTTCCCGAACCGCATGATGCCCTTCATAGGCGAAACCTTCAACAAGACCTTCTCGCCCACCATATAAGATACATCTCGGACCTTCCGGTCCGCAAAACTCTTCTGCCGTGATTGAGCTGTACGAAGTCTCTCCTGAATCACCTTCACCTTCTCTAAGGCATCCTGGACCAAATCTATCCCCAACAACCTAGCCTCGCCGGGCTTGAACCAACCGACTGGAGATCTACACTGCCTACCATACAAGGCCTCATACGGTGCCATCTGAATACTAGACTGATAGCTGTTGTTGTAGGCGAACTCTGCAAGAGGTAGAAACTCATCCCAAGAACCTCCGAAATCAATCACACAGGCACGCAACATATCCTCCAGTACCTGAATGGTACGCTCGGACTGTCCGTCCGCCCGAGGATGAAATGCTGAACTCAGCTCCACCTGCGTACCCAACTCGTGCTGAAAAGTCCTCCAAAACTGAGAAGTGAACTGAGTACCTCTATCCGATACAATAGAAACCGGAACACCATGCAACCGAACGATCTCTCGAATAAAGATCCCTGCCAGCCGCTCCGAAGAATATGTGGTACACACTGGAATGAAATGCGTGGACTTGGTCAGCCGATCCACAATGACCCAAATCGAATCGAACTTTTTCAAAGTCCGAGGAAGACCACTCACGAAATCCATAGTAACTCTCTCCCATTTCCACTCAGGAATAACCATCTGCTGAAGCAAACCACCTGGTCTCTGATGCTCATATTTCACCTCCTGACAGTTGAGACACCGAACCACAAATCCCACAATGTCTTTCTTTATTATCCTCCACCAGTAATGCTGTCTCAAGTCCTGGTACATCTTCGCGGCACCCGGATGGATGGAATACCGCGAGCTGTGGGCCTTCTCAAGTATCAAATCTCTAAGCCCATCCACATTGGGCACACAAATCCGGCCCTGCATCCTCAACACACCATCATCACCTATAGTCACATCTCTAGCATCTCCGTGCTGAACTCTGTCCTTGAGGAAAAGCAAATACGGATCATCATACTGGCGCTCTCTGATGCGATCATATAAGGAAGACCGAGAAACCACACAAGCCAATACCCGACTGGGCTCTGAAATATCTAACCGAACCAACCGATTGGCCAAAGCCTGAACATCAGCTGCAAAGGGCCTCTCCCCAACTGGAATGTATGCCAAGCTACCCATACTCACCGCCTTTCGGCTCAAAGCATCGACCACCACATTGGCCTTTCCCGGATGATACAAAATGGTATTATCATAGTCCTTAAGCAACTCAAGACACCTCCGCTGCCTCAAATTGAGATCCTTCTATTTGAACAAATTTTGAAGACTGCGATGATCGGTGAATACCTCGCAAGATACTCCATATAAATAGTGCCTCCAAATCTTCAAGGCATGAACTATGGCAGCCAACTCTAAGTCATGAACATGGTAGTTCTTCTCATGGGGCTTCAACTGCCGAGAAACATAAGCAATCCCTCTACCCTCCTGCATCAATACAGAGCTAATCCCGACTCTCAAAGCATCACAATAAACGGTGTAAGAACCTGAAGCTAACGGCAAGACTAACACTGGAGCTGTGGTCAAAGCTATCTTGAGCTTCTGAAAGCTCTCATCGCACTCATCCGACCATACAAACGGCGCACCCTTCTGCATCAACTTGTTCAAGGGCGAGGCAATAGATGAGAAACCCCGAAAGAACCGGCGATAATGACCTGCCAAATCGAGGAAGCTACGAATCTATGTGGCTGAGGACGGTCTAGACCAACTATGAACCGCCTTAATCTTCTTTGGATCAACCTGAATACCATCACTAGACACCACGTGTCCTAGAAAAGCCACGGACCCAAGCCAGAACTCACACTTGGAGAACTTTGCATAAAGTTTCTCCTCCCTCAATATCTGTAATACTACTCTCAAATGCTGAGCATGCTCCTCCTGGCTACGTGAGTACACCAGGATGTCATCAATAAACACAATCACAAATGAATCCTGATACGGCCGAAACACGTTGTTCATCAAATGCATGAACGCGGCTGGGGAATTAGTCATCCCAAAAGACATAACTAGAAACTCATAATGACCATTTCTCGTCCTGAAAGTTGTCTTCATAATATCAGAATCCCTAATCTTCAGCTGGTGGTAGCCTGAACGAAGATCAATCTTCGAGAATACCCTCGCTCCCTGGAGCTGATCAAACAAATCATCAATGCGCGGTAGAGGATACTCGTTCTTCACTGTTACTTTGTTCAACTGCGTGTAATCAATGCATATTCTCATTGCACCATCTTTCTTCTTCACAAATAACACAGGTGCACCCCACGGTGACACACTCGGCCGAATAAACCCCTTTTCTAGGAGTTCCTGAAGCTGATCCTTCAATTCTTTTAACTCCACTGGTGCCATACGATACAGTGGAATGGAAATAGGCTTGGTTCCCGGCACCAGGTCAATACCAAAATCAATGTCCCTGTCCGGGGGCATACTCGACAGGTCTGCAGGAAATACATCCGGGAAATCCCTCACAACGGGGACAGAATCAAGACTAGGAGTCTCAGCTCCAACATCTCTCACAAATGCCAAATATGATAAACAACCCTTCCCAACCATCCGCTGGGCCTTTAAGAAAGAGATTACCCTGCTGGGTACATAATCAGTCGAACCACGCCACTCAATCCTCGGAACACCTGGCATAGCCAACGTGACTGTCTTTGCGTGACAGTCCAAAATAGCATGACACGGGGATAACCAGTCCATGCCTAGAATAATATCAAAGTCTACCATGCTCAAAAGCAATAAATCAACTCAAGTCTCAAGACCCCCAATAGTAACAAGACAGGACCGGTACACATGGTCCACAACAATAGTATTACCTACCGGGGTAGATACGTGCACAGGTAAAGCAAGACACCCTCAGGTCGTACCCAAATGATGAGAAAAATATGATGACACATAAGAATAGGTAGTACCGTGATCAAACAAGACAAAGGCATCCCTGTGGCAGACTGAAATAATACCTGTGATAACAACATCTGAAGCAATGGCATCCCTCCTGTTTGGAAGAGCATAGAGTCAATCCTGACCACCGCCAGTCCGGCCCCCACCCCTGGGGCGGCCTCTGGATACCTAGCTTCCACCCCTAGCTGACTGAGTGGGTGCTGATGAAACAGGAGCAGAAGATGAGGGCTTATCCCTCTGCTGAGACTGACTACCACGAAGTCAAGGACAATGCCTCTTCATGTGACCAAACTCGCCGCACTCGAAGCAACTGCCAGGTGCTGGAGAAGTGGACTGAAGGGAACCCCTCGCACCAGAATGACCAGCTGATGCGCTATGCGCAGAAGAACCCTGAGCTGAAGGGGCATATGATGAGCTCTGAGCTGGGAGGGCACTAAGTGAAGACTGGCCCTGCTGGAACCCCTGATGACCCAGGCCGGAAGACGCCCCACGATACTCTGGACGAGCCGACTGATGAGGCCTGAAAGAACGACCTCTGCTCTGCTGACCCTGGCCCCTAGACGGAGCACCACTGAAGCTACCCGATCCTCGAGGCCTCTTGGACTCCCTCTCCTCTCTCTCCTGATGGCGAGCCGTCTCAATATCATGAGCAATATCCACTGCATCCTCAAAGGTATGGCTCAGAACCCTCTCTCGGTTTGTCCGTCCACAAACCTCCGAATCCTCTCCCGATCACTCGGGACCATCCATGGAGCATATCGAGCCAAATCCAAAAATCTCACCTCATACTGTGTCACAGTCATATCTCCCTGATGAAGGTACTCAAACTACCTACGCAGCTCCTCCCTCTGAGATCGCGGTGCCCACTTCTCCAGGAAGAGAGTGGAGAACTCCTGCCATAACAAAGGCGCTGCACTCACCGTCCTACACCGCTCATATGCCTCCCACCAAGTAAAGGCTGCTCCAGAAAACTAAAAAGTAGTAAATGATATCCCGCTCGACTGCAAAATCCCCGCTGTCCGAAGCATACGTCGACACTTGTCGAGAAAACCTTGGGCATCCTCGCCCTGAGCACCACTGAAAGTAGGAGGTGAAAGCCTGCTAAACCTCTCAAGACGACGCTGCTCATCGTCTGGCATAGCTGGAACCACAAAATCCTGAACCGGGGCAACCGGCTGAACTGGGGCAACCTGCTGAATTGGTGGTGCCTCTAGTGTCTGCCAACCCTGCACTCCCTGCTCAGGTGTGCGAGCAGCAGGGGTCTGATTGCCTCCCCCGGCCTGCGAAGTAGCTGCCGCAGTAGTAGCTGAGACTGCCTGAGCCAGGCCAGTGCAAACTGATAAAATCTTAGCTAGGGCCTCCTGAAGACCCGGAACCACAATAGGCACAGCAGGTGCCTGCGCAGGTGCTTGCGCAGGTGCTGCTGGAGTCTCTCCAGCTAGAGTTTGATCCTGAGCCGGGGCAACTGGTGGGTCAACAGGTGCTGCCCCTGCGGCTCTGCCTCGACCACGGCCACGATCGCGTCCACGACCTCTAGTGCCCGCAGCGGGTGGTACTGGTGGTCGTCCGCCTCCTCCAGTAGCACGTGTTCTCACCATCTGAAAGAGAATAGAATAACAAAATTTAGTTCTCGGATCAACAAAGTCGCACGATAAGAATTCCAAGAATGTGAAGTTTTCCTAAAGGTTCTGCAGCCTCCCGAGGATAGGTACGGACGTCAACATACCGATCCGCGAGACTCTACTAAAACGGCTCATGACTCGCGAGACCAAGTAACCTAGGCTCTGATACCAACTTGTCACGACCCCAACCCGGTCGAGATGACGCCCAGTACACTACTAGTCAAGCCCGACCTTGTTACCACAATTCCCACAAACTTAGATAGATTTCAGAAGCGATAACACAATATAATAGGAATCTCAATTAACTGAAAAGTGCAGAAATAACAAAATACATGAAATAATCCCACTAGGACCCGGTGTCACGAATCTGAGCCTCTAGAATACATAATGTCGTATCAAAACAAAGTTTGTCTAAGCTGAAAGTGCGAAAAATAAGAGATAAGGATGGAAGGGAGAAAGTCAATGGCTGCGAACGCCGTGCAACTACCTTGACAGTCCCGGAAAGTTGTATCTGCTGAACTACTAGATCTACTCGGCCTGTGACTGCTCTGGATCTGCACGAACTCGTCTCTACCTACGCGAACGCGAAGCACCACCAGGCGACCTTCCGCGAACGCGAGCCGTTAAACGCGAACACGAAGGCCAACTTTGCCCGCACTCACATTTCCTCTACGCGTTCGCGACATCACCCACGGGAACGCGAAGAGCATTCCTCTGCAACACCAACAACTAAAAATCTGCTATCTTTTAAGGCCAAATTTGGTCCGTTTAACCACCCGAAATCATCCCGAGGCCCCCGGGACCTCAACCAAAAGCACCAACACGTACCAAAACCTTATTCAAACTTGTTACAATCCTAAAAACATATCTAACAACAAAAAAATCATCAAATCACAACGGATTCAAGCCTAAGTTAAACTAAAACTTCCGAAACTCGCATTCGATCAAAAACCCGACCTAAACACTTCCGAATCAACTGAAATTTTGCACACACATCAAAAATCACCTAGCAAAGCTACTGTAACTCTCAGAATTCCATTCCGACCCTCGGATCAAAATCTCGCATACCAACCGGATTTCGCCAAAATCCTAACTTCACCAAAATAGGCTAACTTCTACACCGAGCCTCCAAATTCATTTACGATTTCACTCCTAAGCCTTAAATCATCCCCCGAAACTAACCGAATCATTGGAAATCCATTCTGAGCCCTCTAACTCACAAGTCAATATCCGGTTGACTATTCCAAACCAAACTTTCTCTAAAGAGACTAATTGTCTCATTTCCAACCAAACTCTATCCGAATTACTTCAAACTCACCAAACACATATAATGAAACATGTAAAAGCATAAAACGGGGAAAACGGGACGGAAACACATGAGACGACGGGTTGGGTCGTCACAATTTGTTGTGGCATTAGGAAAATTTTTGGGTTTTCTTGTTTCTAATCGTGGTATTGAAGTGAACCCAGCTCAGATTAATGCTATTGAAGAAATTCCTGATGTACTTTCAAACAAAAAAGAATTTCAAAGACTCATAGGAAGGATCGCAGCCTTGGGAAGATTCATCTCAAAGTCATCAGAAAAATGTTTCAAGTTTTTCTCAGACCTTAAAAAACAAGATCACTTTGAGTGGAATGAAGAATGTCAACAAGCACTTAGAAACTTGAAGACATATTTGGCAAACCCCCCACTGTTGGCAAAACCTAAGGTTGGGGAAAGACTTTTTATCTACCTTGCAGTCTCAGAAGTTGCGGTAAGTGCAGTATTGGTTCGAGAAGAACAAGGTAAACAATCTCCTATTTATTATGTTAGTAAATCTTTGTTAGATGCGGAGTCACGTTATCCACAATTAGAAAAATTAGCATTAGCTTTAATCATAGCATCTGGAAAATTGAGACCATATTTCCAATGTCACCCAATTGCTCTAGTAACTGCATTCCCCTTACGTAATATTCTGCATAAACATGAGTTGTCAGGAAGGTTAGCTATATGGGCTATAGAATTAAGTGAGTACGAAATCATGTATCTACACAGAACATCAATAAAATCTCAAGTACTGGCAGATTTCGTGGTTGATTTTAGCCAAGGGATGCAATTAGAAGCAGAAAAAGAAGTTCAAGTACTCAATGGAGCAAATCCAGGAGTATGGACTTTATTTACTGATGGATCGTCTACCATTAAGGGTGCAGGGTTAGGAATTGTTTTAGTACCACCCACAGGAGAAATTATTAGGCAATCTATTAAATATCACTCCATAACTAATAATGAAGCAGAGTATGAAGCTGTGATTGTAGGTCTGGAATCGGCACGAGAACTTGGGATAAGTCAGGTGGTGATCAAAAGTGATTCTCAACTCGTGGTTAATCAAATGCTGGGGACTTACATAGCCAGGGAGGCAAGGATGCAGTAATACTTGGAAAAGGTAAGGGAACTGATAAAGCAGTTCCAGTCTTGGAAGGTTATCCAAATACCAAGGGATGATAATATTGAAGCAGATGCCTTAGCAAACCTTACATCCGCAGCTGACATAACAAAAGATGCCAATGCCTCAGTTATACATTTATTTCACTCGGTTCTCGAACCCGATAAGAACGAGGTAAATTTTAATAATCTAACTTGGGATTGGAGAAATGAAATTATAGCTTTTTTACAGTATGGAACTGTACCTGATGACAAGACAAAAGCACATGCACTTCGTAAAAAGGCAGCTCGCTACTGTTTAAAACAAGGTAACCTTTATCGAAAGATGTTTGGTGGCCCATTAGCAAGATGCCTTGGGCCTTCTCAAACGAAATATGTAATGAGGGAAATACATGACGGACATTGTGGAAACCACACAGGAGGAAGTTCACTGGTAAGAACTTTGATCAGGGCAGGATATTACTGGCCCAAAATGAAAGAAGAAGCAATGAACTTCGTAGCTAAATGCGATAAATGCCAGAGATACAGTAATAATATGCATAGACCTGCTGAGTTGTTACATCCGGTTATTGCACCATGGCCATTTATGAAATGGGGAATGGACATAGTTGGACTATTGCCTCAAGCTAAAGGGCAGGTAAAATTTCTACTCGTACTCACTGACTATTTTACTAAATGGGTAGAAGCAGGAGCATTTAAACAGATACGAGAAAAAGAAGTCAAGGATTTCATTTGGCAAAATATCATTTGTCGATTTGGTGTACCAAAAGAAATTGTATGTGACAATGGTCCGCAGTTTATCGGAGCTCAGGTCACAAAATTCCTTCAAAGTTGGCAAATAAAAAAGATAACATCAACACCATATCATCCAGTAGGGAATGGGCAAGCAAAATCAACAAATAAAGTCATTATCAATAATTTAAAGAAACGATTAGAGGAATCAAAGAGTAACTGGCCTGAGGTATTACCTGGAGTCTTATGGGCATATCGCACAACCACGAAAACAAGCACAGGTGAAACCCCTTTTCCTTGGTTTACGGGGCTGAGGCACTTATCCCAGTTGAGATAGGGGAGCCAAGCACGAGGGTATCCCAAGCAACGCAGGAATCTAAAGATGAAGAGATACAGGTCAATTTAGATTTGTTAGAAGGCAGGAGAGGGGTTGCGTTAATAAGAATGGCCGCACAAAAGCAAGTGATCGAACGATATTAAAATAGGAAAGCTCGTTTGCGATACTTCAAAATTGGGGACTTCGTGCTTAAAAAGGTCTTTCAGTCTACAAAGGCAGTCAACACTGGTAAGTTAAATCCAACTTGGGAAGGGCCCTATAGAATTCATGATATTGCAGGGAAAGGAGCATATGAGTTGGAGACAATAGACGGGAAAATACTTCCCTCACATTGGAATGCTATTCATTTGAAGAGATATTACTTCTAAGGAAAGACACTCGGTTAGGTATCATTATGTTAGATTTTATTTTTTGAATTATTAATTATTTTTTGACTAACGATTTTAGATGATACGCAAAACGCTTACCCGTACTAAATGATGAGTCACGACCTGTAAGGCAAAATGGAATATACTAAAATTTTAAGCCTAGGGTTACAATAATTCTGATAGAAATATATACGGGTAAAGCAGTCTTCATCTATAATCATACCCCCGAGCCCCGTACGTATTTCCTTTTCAAGAAAGGGGCCAGATGGAGGAAACTATCAAGTGTTCGAGGCTTCATACTTCAACACTCAAACACTTGGGGGACTACATAGAACATACAGTCATGTGTATATAAGCTCAAGTCTAAAAGAAGTCAAGTGCAGAGTGGAAGCTAAATGAGTCATGACATTCCATCATAGTATTCTTTCCCATGAGAACAATGGATTCACCTCTCAAACCCTTCTTAATTAGGGTAAAGGCTGTATATGAAAAC
>MU713146.1:61121-80177 GCA_026770625.1 Nicotiana glauca
TCATCGAATCAAAAGTGCCCCTTTATACAAAGCTTGACTTGAAATCTTAAAAAATCCTAAGTCAGGAGCTTGATTACAAAAAGTTATCATAGAAAATTAAAAACTTTGAACATAGCCTTCCAAAGGGGCACCTGCAAAAAGGATAAAACTCAAATCACAAATAAAAAAAAACCTTCTAAGGTAAAAGAACTGAAAAAGGATCATTTGCAGGCTCAACTATTCTTGCATCATCAACAGTTGAGAGTTGATCTTCAGTTATGGTACTAGCAACAACCACGGGCGAAACTTCAGCTTGATCGATGGCAATAGGCACAACAAAACTTAAGGGAAGCACAACATTAGCAGTGATCTCATTATTTACAGGAGTCTCGGGTACAGCAGACATGGGGACTTCAGGTACAGAAACTTCATCTATGGGAACTCCAACCGAAGCAGTCTCAATCAAAGAAGTTTTATTTGAAGGAACCTCAGTTGAAAAACTAGTTTCAGGAGATGAAAAATCTGATGGCTGTTGTGTTCTTTCAATGGCCTCATTTACCTTAGCCAACTCAGATTCAAGATTAAAATCTTCCTGGCTCACCTCTACTAAAGTGTCACGGCGGGTCTTGAGATAGATCCAACTCACTTCAATATAGGAGGATTCCTCGAGAAGTTCATAATCCATCTCTCAGGCCGTAACTTCGTTCTTGAGCTCTTCGTTCCTAAGCAAAAAAGAATCGTGGGATGAATGCAATGAGGTATGAGCATTTTTCAAAGCATAAACTTTTTCTGTAGAGGCTCGTAATTCTTCTTGTACTCGAGCAAGCTCTTGAACCACCCCTTCTGCATATGTTTCTTTCTGAGCCAACAAAGCCTTCAAAGCTTTATTTTCATCAGCAACCGTGGATAATTGTTCTGCAAAAAGTTCTTTTTCTTTCTTGGATTGTTAGGCAGTGGCCTTGACTGTTGCCAATTCGGAGGTAAGAGTTTGGATTTGCTTCTCTAAAGAACTTTTTCTCTTCTCCAAAATGTCCATTTCAATCTGTAAACTCTCATATTGACCTTTCCAATTGTTGGCCTCTAATTGAGAGTCACGAGCAACTTCTTCAGTTTCATGAGCTGTTTTTTCCAAGTCACGAGCCAATTTCTCTAAAAGAGGAACTCGGTTCATTAGCTCGGTACCAATGAGATTAATCTATTCATGTAAAGTATATAATGTTAAAATTCCTAAAGAAAAAAAATCTTTTAAGAAACAAAAGAGATTAAGGAATACCTTTAGACTGGCATGAACAATGTTGTTCAAGAGAGTCATATTACTATGACTCTGGAGTTTTTCTTTTTCAATACGGCCAATTAAAGGCTCAAGCCAGGTGTCAGCTTGCCCAGATTTCCTCAAAAGGCTGCTATTAGCAGGGACTTCAATGGTAACACTCCTCATAGTAGAACCCCTGCTTGAGGAGCCCACTTCAGTGTGATGGACAGTGGGAGGAGTGATTGTTAGAGAAGGAATAATAGAAGAAGGAATAGAAGTAAACGATGAGGGAGACAGAGAAATGATCACAAGAATGGTAGAGGAAGACAAGGGAGGTTCATCCAAAACCGGACCTAAAGGACCACTACTAAAACCACTAATAAAAAGCTAGTTTATAGATTCGACAGTATCAAGGGGGGGGGGGGGACAAATGTCATCGTCAGGAATAACTACTGGAGCTATAACAGGTTCGGAAAGGGGCAGGTCAGGGGAGACATTGATCTCATCAACAGAAACAATTCGTCTCCTGGCTCGTGGTCTAGTTACCAAAGAGCCCTCACCCTCTCCTTCAAAATCATCTTCAAGAACTGATTTCCTTTTCTCAGACCTTGAAGGAACTGAAATATCCTGGTGTGACCCTAGGGATATGTCTTGGCCACGAGATGCCAAAACACCTTCAAAAGTGACTCCTCGAGTGGCAAAACCTAAGAAAAGGAAGGTTACAAAGCCAGAGCAATAGAAATACATAAGATAAAAAAAAAACAAAAACACAAACTCTTACCATGAGTTTTTGGTTTCCAACCGTAGAGACTGGAAAGGGCTTTCCATACCCTACCTTCCATTGGTGCAACCTTCAACAGTCTTTCTATCCAACCACAGATATTAGGTACAGGTGCAACCATACCCATGGTTGCTGAAAAAGAAACACGAAAATTAAAACAAGTAAGGTTGGGAATAAACAAGCACGGGGATATTTCATACTTACGTGCAAAGTTCCATTTCTCCGGAAAGCGGAGGTTCTTTTCACCGACTAGACCCACGGTAGGGGTAGAAACATACCGAGCATACCAGCTCCGGTCTTTATCATCTTCAGGATTCACCAAGGCCCTTTTGCTCCTGGCTGCTAAACCAAATATTCCATTTCGGAAAAGCCTAGGAGAGTAGAGGTAAATTAAATGGGGGAAAGTAAAATCCATGTTGGCCTTACTAGCAAGATGCCTCAAAGAAGGCAACAACTCGCCATACTATTGGTCCAATTTGACCCAAGCAAACATCGAAGAAGCGACAAAATTCTAAAATGACCGGGTCGATGGCTAGTTTGAACCCTAAAGTAAATCAGGAGGTATAAACGAAGGAATAACCCATAATATAAGAGGTGATTCTCTGATTTGGGTTAGGAATAATAATTGGAAAATCTTAAGCCCAATGACATTTTTTCCTAACTACGGGTGCCAAAGCACTCGTGATTAGAGTGGGATAAGGATCAGCACGATCTAGTGAAGCAACTTGAGTTTTTAGGGATTCTTTATCACGGTGAAAAGAAAATTTTGCGGGAATAATTTCTTCTACCAAGGGTTCGCGTAGTGGATCAGAAGAATCCTTACTCCAAGAAGAACCCCTTTGAGAATGCGAACCCCTGGTTCCAGAAGAAGGACTAGAACCAGAAGGAGGCGTTGAAGTACTACCACGAGTGGAGCTTCAATTGCGTAATCTGCCTCCTGTTCTATGTCTTACATGAGCATTAGGAAAATTATCTAGAATGGGAGTTTTTCTAGGGTTAGGATTTGACGAAGCCATGGATGCAAAAGTTGAATTAAAGCATAGAATAATGAAGAAAGTTTGTAAGGCGGAAATGTTCAGTTTAATTTATGAGGAACAGGAAAAAAAGAGAGGCTATATTTATACTATTGGAAAAAGTACGATGATGAAGAAACCGTAATAGTGGTAACTGATACTTCGTGAAAAATGAAGCCAAAAAGAAAGTCTAAAAAAGTGTTGTGAGACAGTACAACCAATGAAGAAGCAACACGTGTCTAGTGTATTAAAAGGAAGTGACAGTTGAAGCATCAGCTTTATCAGAGTATTAATGGTGACAAAAATTCTTCTTTTATGAAATCCACTTCCCAAGTATTCAAACTGATGAATAAATAGAAAGTGGAGGGACTATCTGTATTGGGAAAATATACATATATATATATGTGTGTGTGTATATATATATATATATATATATATATATATATATATATATATATATATATATAAATGAAGATAAGACATGGCATGTAGAACCATCAAAAGGTTATAATTGGTTAAAGAATCGTAGACTGATGCAATGAAAAAAAGGTGCGAGACAAAAGAATAGAAAAGAGATGCGGGATCAAAAAGGAGTGTCGAGACACGTAGACTGGTCAAACGGTCAAAGAATTACAATTAGCCAAGAGACACGAGTAGCAACAGATACGAGCAAATAGCAGAGGAAGAGGTACAGGCAGTTATTCAAATAACTCAGCACCCGTACCTGTCTAAATCATTTATATCCGAGAATCAAGAGGAATGAATCTGACAATAGAAAAGGGTGCAGATACAACATTTAATAGGCATTAAATGTAGAATACGCTAGAGAATTTGTACTGAATGTAATGATTATGTAACGTAGCATTCAATGTCATTAATTATTCATAATAGCCTCATTGCCCCGTTATGATTTGGGTAAAGCGTATATCTCCAAGATGTCTATAAAAGGGAGATATCTGATCAAATGTAGGGGAGAGAATTCATTGAAATACAATTTGACTTACAAGCTTTCATATCTGAGCACTTGAAAATTCTTTTCTCTATTTATTTTTTATTTATGAGTATCCCAATTCTTCTATTTTCCAGATTTGACTAAAAGTTCATTTTTTGGTTGAACAAACATGATAAAGGATAACTTAAATTAAGACTCATCAACAACCTTGCTCCATATATACGAACTTTTCTTAGGTCACGAAAAACGTAAAATAAGAATATTAGATTCAATAAATCGACGATTCCTGTAATTTTTGAAGACATATTATTTTTATAACATGTGTAAACGATGGTTCAATACTGGCAAAAAAAAATAAAAATAAAATATGTTTTAGAATATATAAGTCCAGAAAAAAGAAATTCAAAGATGATTGGGTTCGTAAGAAGTATTTAGAGATAAGAAAACGTGATCAAGAACACATAAAGTAGAAAAATAATACACGTAAAGAATAAGAATACCAACGGAATTAAGATGGAGACAGAAATACTAAAATTTCACGTGCTTTACTCAGCGGGATAATTAACTATGATAATAGGATATGGTATTAGTAACGTGAACAATTAACAAGGAGTGATGGAGACTTATTGAAAATGTCAAATATTTCTAATGGAAGCCACCATTTAGCAGCCACTCAGAGGACATTATGTAGGAATTTGGACATAAAAAATATAAAAAATAAATAAATTGTAAAGTTAAGTTGGAAAAGAATATTTAGAATTTGAAATTATGTTTAGATATAAATTCATTTGAAAAATTATTTACTCTTATGGAGAAAAATGAATTTTTACATGAAAATTGGGTAAAACCCACTTTTTAAGATTTCCAAACACATCTTCAAAAAATACAAAATTGACCGGTCAGCCGAACCTAATAAAATTTTGTCGGCTATTATTTTTAAAAGCGACTAAAAATTGGAGGGGGGGAGGGGGGGAGTTCCTTTCCTCTCTCTGGCCCTCCATGGGCCTGAGATCAGCTATTGGACTCAAGTTAAGTTTCTCGTACAAATAGCACGGACTAGCCAGTTTTTGGACTAGTAATTCAAAAATAGACAACGTTTGCAAAGTCATTGAAAAATAGTCACTATTTTGCTGCAACACGAAAAGTTTCAGCATAATATACTGGAGATTGGTGCACCTGTGTATGAACTTCCGACATATTATACTGGAACGGTATATTATACTGGAACTCCAGTATATTATGCTGGAAGTCCAATATATTATGTTGGAATATTTTCCGAATTTTGAACAGTGCTTTCGTTCAAATTTATCTTTGCATAAAAAGTAACTAAATTTCGTTTAATTTTAAATTGTGGCTATTTTTCAACGACCGCATTTGGCTATTTTTGAATCTCTCCCGGACTTCTCTGCTTTTGCAAACCTGATTTTACGTAGACGAAGGCCCTATTTTGCAACGATAGAGCAATATTGCAATGGAAAAAGGGAAATTACCAGCTATATCATTTATAAGTAGATCATTACAAAAATTGGTCAATTGATAAAATATTATTAATATTAGCCAAATTAGCTAATTAGCTATTTGTAGCAAAAGAATATCAATTTTTTATTTTGTTTTGAGTGGATGCTATTAGAATAGATTTGGCACAACTTAAGGAACTTGAATCTCAGTTTTTGGATGATTTGGTGAAGTTTTGAGGTTGTTTGAATTAAAAATTTGGCAAAAACTGAACATGAAAGAATGATGTGGATCACACTATATATCATTTGTGTATCACATATGTACCATATTTGTATCTATTGTGTATTACATGTATACCTATGTGTGAGATACATGCGTGATACATGTGTAGCAGAATACTTTTTTGAACTCGATTTAATTACAATTTTGATACAAAACCAATCCAAATCACCTCCAATCTTCCTCAAATTTTGTATATTGACTTATCTATATATTTTCAATGAATTTCAACTATACCCATTGAAAAAGTTTCCTTTTTTGTTTAGATTTTTGGAATATTGTATATACTCTTTGTATTTCATCATCTTATTTGCTACCTCATCCATAAAATTTCCTTTCCGTCTTGTATCTAGTATTGCTAATCACGCTTAAAAATATGGAAAATAATTTTTGCATATGATTCTTTGAGAGAAAGAACCCGATTATCTGGTTTTTTAATTTTTGTTTGGCTAGTTTTGGTAAGTCTATGATTAATGGCTAGAGGTTGGTAAGTTGAGATTTATTTGGGACATTTATGTAAGTTTCCTATGAAAAAACTGGAAATACAGGGTCGGGGGAAGAATATAGAAGGAAGGGAGGTTTTAGTAACATCCATCATCCTCCGCTTGAAACATATATATAGTTCGATAACTTTTTACATAATGTACCATATCACTGTAGTAACTTCTTATATAAAATTATATGTAGTGAGTTCACTACAAACTTTATAGCGAAGTTTTCACAAACTATTATTGTTTAGTGGTTATTAGCTAGTTGTAACTAATATTTATTATATTACTTCTTATAACTATGTTTTCAGTTTTGCTGGAGTGTATTCAATGTATTTAAGCTACTGTATTCATGAATACAGTAGCAAAACTCGGCGTGAAACATGGGAGTACAGCTAGAAAATTATTGTATTCGACTATATTCACGGTATGTATTTGTGAATACAGTAACGTAAATAGCGTAAATTGTGGTCTATTCAGCTGTTTTTAAACGGAAAGTTAATCAATTAACACAAATAGACTCCTAATATAACTCAACAAATTCATTCATAAATCTAAATACATCTGAATGCATAAATTATATTAATTAAAAAAATATATAAATACATTCATGGAATATAGCGAGACAGTTAATACAATGAAATACAACGAGATACATTGAAATACAATAACAAAAAAGACAATGAATACAATGAAATATCTAGAATACAGCGAGATATACTGAAATGCAATAAAAAAAAAAGGTAACAGACTCTTCAAGTTGCTCAGCCCCAAAACTCTGTGGCCTTTGTTCAAGAATAAACCTAATGTCGTCTCGTTGGTAGCAGATTTCAAACCTCCATTGTCAGCCCCAATTTACCCTATGTGCTAAGAATTTTTAGAAGCCTCCACGTTCCACTTTCTTTGTTTCCTCTACCTTTTCTCCTTTCGAATTCTAGGGTTTCGCATTATAATTCTTAGCAATGGATTGGGGCAACGTGAGCACACAAGATCTAGTTGAGGCTCTACACGAAATCGAGTGGTCATCTTCGCCACGTCTCCCCTCTGAATCTGGTACAAATGGCGACTCCGGCACCGTACGGTGATTTGTGGCATTGGTTGAGAGAGGGTAGAGAAAAATCTGAAATAATGAGAGAGAAAAGTAATACAAAGCGTATTTTATGGCTTAAAGGTAGGAGGTGACCATAAATAGATATTTAGCTATAAAAAAATAAAATATAGCTATGAAATATAATTTTTATAAAAGGATATTAATTTAAAATTAATAAGGTATCAACCTATGCTACATTAAATAAAAATTCCAACTTTATAAACAAAAAAAGTAAAGATGGGTTCAGGCTACGTTTTAAACCAAACGTACTAATCACTCTATGTGATTAAGGCCTAAGGATTTCTGGTCAACAATTATTTTGGCGAGTTATGAATGAAGGACTACTCCTCCTCGGTAAAACTAATGTCTAGAAAATAATGAGTGCCACCAACATTCTTAGTTATTCTTAATATACTTGAAGGATTTGAATGTGATTTGACTTGAAGCTTCCAATTGGTCAAAATGCTTTTATGATCATTTATTATTAAGACGGTACTCCCTCCGGTTCACAATAAGTGTCAAATTTACTTTTAGCACGCCCATTAAGAAAATACTAAATTATATACAAAAATACCTACTATGACTAAACTACCCCTAGTAAACATTTAATGTGAGGAGTAAGAAAACTTTTTAGGGATATGTACATAGGGTTTATTTTGTAAAAATAAATTGAATTCTTTTTTGATTACATAACTGGACACTTATTTTGAACCAAAATGAAAAGTAAATTTGACACTTATTGTGAACCGGAGGGAGTAGTATTTCGTACTAGCTTAATTGCTAGTTAATTGGTGCATTAGACCATAGTTGTCGAGGCATCATGGCCTTGAACTTAGTTATTACATATGACGACCCGGCCCGTCGTCACGTGAGTTACCACCCCGTTTCCCCCATATTGTGTTTCTCTATGTTTTAATATCAATATTTGAGTTGATCGGGTAGAATTGGATTGGTTCTAGTTGGAAATGAAACACTTAGCCTCTTAGAAGGAAGCTTGTTTTGGAAAAGTCAACCGAAAGTTGACTATATAGTTAGAGGGCTCGGATGTGAATTTTGGTGATTCCGTTAGCTTCGGGGGATGATTTGTGACTTAGGAGTGCGATCGGAATTGAATTTGGAGGTCCAGTGTAGAATTAGCCCTGAATTGGCGAAGTTTGAATTTTGGTGAATTCGGATTGGTAGGTGAGATTTTGATCCGGCGGTCGGAATGGAATTCCGAGTGTTGCAGTAGCTTCGTTAGGTGATTTTTGATGTGCTGGTAAACTTTCAGGTCATTTGGATGTCGTTTGGTTGGGTTTTTGATTGAAAGTGCATTTCGGAAGTTTTGAAGAAACTTAGGCTTGAATTCGATGTGATTTAATGGTTTTAGCGTCGTTTGTCATGTTTCGAGGGTTGAAACAAGTTTGAATAAGGTTTTAGGATGTGATGGTGCTTTTGGTTGAGGTCCCGGGGGCATCGGTGTGAATTCGGGTGGTTAACGAGAATTTTGAAGCATTGTTGCAGGTCTGAAATTTCTGTCTTCTGGTATCATCTGCAGAAAAGGAGCCGCAAAAGCGGTTCCGCAGATGCGGCGGGGAGGTCGCAGAAGCGGTTAGGCGCGGCCCAGGGTAATTCCGCATAAGCATACAGGGTTCGCTTCAGCGGGTCCGCATAAGCGCACATTACACCGCAGAAGCGGTCGATAGGGAACAGCATAAGCGGATATTGAGTCGCATAAGCGAAGTCTGGCATTTTAAGTGAACACCGCATAAGCGGTCATTTGGCCACAGAAGCGATCCTGCATAGGCGGTAGCGGGACCGCAGAAGCGAAACCTGGCAGGGGTTTTAGTGAACAGTGTTTCACGATTTTTGAAAGGGAAGAAAACATTTTGGACTTCGAACTTAGGCGATTCTTGGGCGATTTTGGAGAGAATTCGAAGGGGTTTCATCAGGTACGAACTATTGGAATCGGATTATGTTTATATAGTGTAAAATCATGGATTAAACACTGAAATTCAAGGAATTAATGGCTAAAAATGGAGGTTAGGGCTTGAAACCTAAGAGAGTTTGAATTAATGATTTGAGGGGTCAAATGGACTCCGATTCTTGTATATCTGATATGTACGGACTTGTGGCAAGATGAGGAATCCGGTGATGTGAATTTCGTAATTATTCGAGAAGTGGGCCCGGGGCTCGGGTTTTGCCAACTTCGTGATTTTCGATGTTTTTCGAGTATTTTCGATTGGGTTATGTTCCTTTAGCTATTGTAACACATTCCTTGTGGTTTTGGTAAGATTCGACGCGTGAGGAGGTTGATTCGAGGGGAAAAGGCTTGGCGAGCTAGACTCTTGGCCGGCTAGAGGTGAGTAATGACTTTAAATAATGTCCTGAGGGTTTGACGCCCCGGATTTGCACAACTTGGTGCTGTGCTGAGACGAGACACGCGTTCAATAAAGAGTGCGGAGTCATTTACTAATGGGGACTGTGACTTGGTCCAGTCTGGATGATATTTTACCGCGTACTAGCTATGACTTGTTGTTTTTCACTATGATTTGGGCTTGTTGCCATATTTGGGGCTTATTGCCGACCGTTTGAACTTTTTATGAACTACCATCACTATTTTCCCTCACTATTCGAAATATTATTTGAACTCAGTCCATGTGATTTACACCGTTTCATGAACTCAACTATATTTTACTCAAACTTTGTGTTTTAACTGATATTTGAACTATTGTTTGAGCTGAGTATTATTGTTTTACTGATGCCCGAGGGGCTTGTGACTATTTTGGACTGATACAGGCCGAGGGCCATATGTGAGGGCATGATGAGTGATGTAAGGAGGCTTTCAGGCGAGTGATTGGTGAGGAGGCTTTCAGGCCTCGAGTGTTATGTGATGAGGCTTCCAGGCCTTGAGTGTATTATGAGCAGGCTTTCAGGCCTCGCATTGTTATTGTTCGGGCTTTCAGGCCTTATTGATAGCGCTTGGGCTAAAGGAGCCCCTCCGGAGTCTGCACACCCACAGTAAGCGCGGGTACCCATATGAGTGAGAGTGAGCCCGAGGGGCTGATGTTGTACTGAGTGATTGATACGGAGCCCGCGGGGCTGATACTACACTGAGAGTTTGATATGGCGCCCGAGGGGCAGGTTCCTGAGTATCTCTTATTGATTGAGAATAATTGTTTTAACAGTTTTCAACGAGTTTTCTTATTGTATTTCACTGGTTTTTACTGTTTATCTGATTTTACTACTTGAGATAGCATAAATTGTGCCTTTGTGGGATTTCTATGTTCTCAGATATTATTTATTTTTATTACTCACTGGGTCGGAGTACTCACATTACTCCCTGCACCGTGTGTGTAGATACAGGTATAGCAGAGTTTGTTCCTGAGCGCTGATTTCATCCAGACCAGGCAGACCCGGAGAGACGAGGTAGCTGTCAGCGTCCACAGCCCCGTTTCTTCTTTATCTTTTCTTGTATTTCATCTATCTCGGACTGTGTTCTTAGATACAGTCTTGTAGTAATTAATGAACTCTGTAGTAGCTCATGACTTGTGACACCCCGATTGCGGGCTGGATTTGGGTTGGCTTTCTTATTATAGCGGTTATGTTCGTATTGCTGGTTACGATATTCCTGCTTTAAGCTTATTTATTATTGATAACTGTCAGTTATTTGAGGAGTTAAATGATCTGTTGGCTAGCCTCGTCTTCACGAGAGGCGCCATCACGACCAGGTGGGTTTTGGGTCGTGACAAGTTGGTATTAGAGCCTAGGTTACTAGGTCTCACGAGTCATGAGGAGGTTTAGTAGAGTCTCATGGATCGGTATGGAGACGTCTGTATTTATCCTCGAGAGGCTGCAGAACCCTTAGGAAAACTTCACATTCTTGAAATTCTTGTCGTGCGACTTTGTTGATCCGAGAACTAAACTTCTGTGTTCTATTCTCTCGCAGATGGAGAGGACTTGCGCTACAGGATGAGGCGGTCGACCACCAGTACCACCCACAGAGGGAACTAGAGGCCAAGGACGCGGTCGTGGTCGTGGTAGGGGCAGAGCGTGAGGGCAGCGCCTGTTGCTCCACCAGTCGCCCCGGCTCAGGAGTAGGCCCCGGCTGCAGACATTCCAGCAGCACCTGTCCAGGCACCGGCGGTGCCCATTGTGATACCGGGTCTCCAGGAGACATTGACTCAGATTCTATCAGTTTGCACTGGCCTAGCCCAGGTAGTTTCAACCACGGCTACAACAGCTACTTCTCAGGCAGGGGGAGGCAGTCAGACCCCCGTTGCTTGCACACCCGAGCAGGTGATGCAGGGTTTGCAGATACCTGGAGCAGCTCCAGCTCAGCCAGTTGTACCAGTTCAGGATTTTGTGGTTCCAGCTATGCCGGACGATGAGCAGCGTCATCTCGAGAGGTTTAGTAGGCTTCACCCTCCAGTTTTCAGTGGTGCTCAGGGTGAGGATGCCCAGGGATTTCTTGACAAGTGTCAGTGTATGCTTCGGACGGCAGGGATTTTGGAGTCCAGCGGAGCAGCATTTACTCATTTTAGTTCACTGGGGCTGCCTTCACCTGGCGGGAGGCATATGAGCGGCGTAGCCCGGCAGGTGCAGCGCCTTTGTCATTGCAGGAGTTCTTCACTATCTTCTTGGAAAAGTGGGTACCACAGTCCCAGATGGAGGAGCTGCGTATGCAGTTCGAGTGGCTTCGACAAGGAGACATGACTGTGACCCAGTATGAGGCGAGATTTTCTAAGTTAGCCCTTCATGCCTCCTGGATAGTTCCGACCGATAGAGAGAGGATCAAGAGGTTTGTAGATGGACTTAACTATCACCTTCGTGTTCTGATGACTCGAGAGAGAGTTCTGGGTATTTCCTTTGAGGATGCAGTCGATATTGCTCGGGATATTGAGTTGGCTCGCCGTCAGGATAGAGACGAGAGGGAGGCCAATAGGCCTTGAGGTTCTGGTAGTTTCAGTGGTGCTCCGCCTAGGGGTCAGTTTCAGCAGAGTAGAGGTCATTCATTCAGGCCACCTCAATCAGCTCGCTCTGAGTATCATGGGTCGTCTTCCGGCCGAGGTCATCAGGGTTATCAGCAGGTCCTGCCATCCTTCAGCGCCCTTCCAGCACAGGGTTCATCTCGAGCTCTATCTATTCAGGGTTCCTCCAGGCCGAGTGCGTCAGCCTGTCACTCTGGTGCACGGGGCTCCCTTCAGTCCCATTCTCCAGCACTCGGGAGCTATTTTGAGTGCGGGGATTTTGGGCACTTGTGGAGGCAGTGTCCTCGGCTTCGTGGTAGTCAGTCTCAGCAGAGGGGTCAACCCTCATCTTCTGGCCCATCTTCTTTAGCACCCGCCCCACCAGCTAGGGGTGAGGTTCAAGCAGCTAGGGGCCGCGCCAGAGGGGGAGGCCGATTAGGTGGTAGCCAGGCTCGATTCTATGCTCTTTAGGGCCGGTCAGATGCTATTGCTTCGGATGCTGTTATCACAGGTATTATTTCAGTCTGCCACAGGGATGCCTCAGTTTTATTTGATCCCGGTTCTACCTATTCCTACGTGTCTTCTTATTTTGCTCACCATTTGGGTACGACCCGGGGGTGCCTTGCTTTGCCTGTTCATGTATCCACCCCTGTAGGCGATACTATTGTGGTAAACCATGTATATTGGTCGTGCTTAGTGACTATTGGGGGTTTGGAGACCCGAGTTGATTTGTTGCTGTTGAGCATGGTAGATTTTGATATTATTCTGGGCATGGATTGGTTATCTCCGTGCCATGCTATTCTAGACTGTCATGCCAAGACAGTCACCTTGGCCATACCGTGTGTCCCGAGGATTGAGTAGAGTGGTATAATTGACTATGTTCCCAGCAGGGTGGTTTCCTTCCTAAAGGCCCAGCGGATGGTTGGGAAAAGTTGTCTATCGTATTTGGCTTTTGTGAGAGATGTTGGAGCTGAGGCTCGTAGTATTGATTCTGTCCCCGTTGTGAGGGATTTTCCAGATGTGTTTCCAGCAGACCTGCCGGGCATGCCACTAGATAGGGACATTGATTTCGGTATTGATCTGGTGCCGGGCATCCAGCCCATCTCTACTCCTCCATATCGTATGGAACCAGCAGAGTTAAAGGAGTTGAAGGAGCAGCTTCAGGAACTCCTAGATAAGGGGTTTATTCGTCCGAGTATGTCACCATGGGGTGCACCGGTCTTATTTGTGAAGAAGAAAGATGGCACAATGATAATGTGCATTGACTACAGGCAGTTGAACAAGGTGACAGTGAAGAACAAGTATCCACTACCGCGTATTAATGATTTGTTTCACCAGCTCTAGGGAGCAAGGGTATTCTCTAAGATTGATCTCCGTTCAGGCTATCACCAGCTGAAGATTAGGGATTATGACATTATGAAGACGACTTTCAGGACGAGATATGGGCACTATGAGTTTTTGGTTATGTCTTTTGGGCTGACTAATGCCCCAGCCGCATTCATGCACTTGATGAACAGTGTATTTTAGCCGTATCTGGATTCATTTATGATTGTTTTTATTGATGATATATTGGTGTACTCGCGTAGCCAGGAGGAGCACGCTCAGCACTTGAGAGTGGTATTATAGAGATTGAGGGAGGATCAGCTTTATGCAAAGTTCTCCAAGTGTGAGTTCTGGCTTGGGTCAGTGGCTTTCCTGGGGCACTTGGTGTCCAGTGATGGTATTCAGGTTGATCCGAAGAAGATAGATGTGGTGCAGAGTTGGCCTAGACTGACCTCAGCCACGAAGATTCGTAGTTTCCTCGGTTTGGCAGGGTATTATCGCCGGTTTGTTCAGGGATTTTCTTCTATTGCATTGCCCTTAACCAAGTTGACTCAGAAGGGCCCCCAATTTGTGTGGTCCGAGCAGTGCGAGGAGAGCTTTCAGAAGCTCAAGACAACTTTGACCACGACTCCAGTGTTAGTTCTGCCATCAGCTTCGGGTTCTTATACCGTGTATTGTGATGCTTCAAGAGTTGGGATCGGATGTGTGTTGATGCAGGAGGGTAGAGTTATTGCATATGCTTCTCGTCAGTTGAAGCCTTATGAGAAGAACTACCCTATACATGATTTGGAGTTGGCTGCTATAGTTCATACTTTGAAGATTTGGAGGCACTACTTATATGGCGTATCTTGTGAGGTATATACTGATCATCGCAGCCTTCAGCATTTGTTGAAACAGAAGGATCTTAATTTGAGGTAGTGGAGATGGCTTGAGTTACTCAAGGATTATGATATCACCATATTGTATCACCCGGGGAAGGCCAATATAATAGCCGATGCTTTGAGCCGGAAGGCGGTTAGTATGGGTAGCCTGGCGTACATTCCAGTTGGGGAGAGGCCCTTTGCAGTTGATGTCCAGGCTTTGGCCAATCGGATGGTGAGGCTAGACATTTCAGAGCCTAGTCGGGTGTTGGCTTGCGTTGTTTCTCGGTCTTCCTTGTACGACCGCATTAGAGAGCGCCAGTATGATAATCCACATTTGCTTGTCCTTAAGGACAGAGTTCAGCATGATGATGCCAGAGATGTGACCATTGATGGTGACAGTGTGTTGAGGATGCAGGGCCGGATTTACGTGCCTAATGCGGATGGGCTTCGGGAGTTGATATTGGAGGAGGCCCACAGCTCACGGTATTCTATTCATCCGGGCACCGCGAAGATGTACCAGGATTTGAGACAGCATTACTGGTGGAGGAGAATGAAGAAGGATATTGTGAGTTATGTAGCTCGGTGTCTCAACTGTCAACAGGTTAAGTATGGGCATTAGAGGCCCGGTGGCGTACTTTAGCGCATGGATATTCCCGAGTGGAAGTGGGAGAGGATTACTATGGATTTTGTGAGTGGTCTCCCTTGGACAGTGAGGAAGTTTGATTCGATTTGGGTGATTGTGGATCGGCTGACCAATTCCGCGCACTTCATTCCGGTATGTACTTCCTATTCTTTGGAGCGGTTAACAGAGATTTTCATTCGAGAGATTGTTCGATTGCATGGGGTCCCAGTTTCTATTATCTCGGACAGAGGTACTCAGTTTACTTCCCAGTTTTGGAGGACTTTTTAGCAGGAGTTGGGTACATAGGTAGAGTAGAGCACATCGTTTCATCCTCAGACAGACGGGCAGTCCGAGCGTACCATTCAAATATTGGAGGACATGTTGCGAGCCTGTGTTATTGACTTTGGAGGTTCTTGCGCTGAGTTCTTGCCGCTTGCAGAGTTTGCTTACAACAACAGCTATCAGTCCAGCATTCAGATGGCGCCGTATGAGGCCTTATATGGGAGACGGTGTAGATCTCCAATTGGTTAGTTTGAGCCCGGTGAGGCTAGGTTATTGGGGACAGAGTTGGTCTAGGATGCCTTAGAGAAGGTGAAAGTGATCTAGGAAAGACTACGTACAGCTCAGTCGCGTCAGAAGAGTTATGCAGACCGGAAGGTCCGGGATTTATCTTATATGGTGGGCGAGAAGGTCTTGTTGAAGGTTTCGCCCATGAAGGGCATTATGCGATTTGGAAAGAAAGGGAAGCTGAGTTCGAGGTTCATTGGGCCTTTTGAGATACTTAGGAGGATTGGAGAGGTGGCTTATGAACTTGTTTTGCTACCCAGCTTATCTAGCGTGCATCCGGTGTTTCATGTGTCTATGCTCCGGAAGTATGTTGGGGACCCGTCTCATGTGTTGGACTCCAGTACAGTTCAGTTGGATGATGATGTGACCTATGATGTAGAGCCAGAGGCTATTTTGGGTCGTCAGGTTCGGAGATTGAGAGCAATGGATATAGCTTCAGTGAAGGTGCAGTGGAGAGGTCGGCCCGTGGAGGAGGCCACTTGGGAGACCGAGCGGGATATGCGAAGCAGATATCCTCACTTGTTTGAGACTCCAGGTATATTTCTTGACCCGCTCGAGTGTTTTAGTTGGGGAGGATGTGACGATCCGGCCCGTCGTCACGTGAGTTACCGCGCCGTTTCCCCATATTGTGTTGCTCTATGTTTCAAAATCAGTATTTGAGTTGATCGGGTAGAATTGGATTGGTTCTAGTTGGAAATGAGACACTTAAAAGTTAACCGAAAGTTGACTATATAGTTAGAGAGCTCGGATGTGAGTTTCGGTGATTCGGTTAGCTTCGGGGGATGATTTGTGACTTAGGAGTGCAATCAGAATTGAATTTGGAGGTCCGGTGTAGAATTAGGCCTGAATTGGCGAAGTTTGAATTTTGGCGAATTCCGATTGGTAGGTGAGATTTCGATCCGGGGGTCGGAATGGAATTCCGAGAGTTGCAGTAGCTTTGTTAGGTGATTTTGGATGTGCGGGTTAAATTTCAGGTCATTTGGACGTCGTTTGGTTGGGGTTTTGATTGAAAGTGCATTTCGGAAGTTTTGAAGAAACTTAGGCTTGAATTCGATGTGATTTAATGGTTTTAGCGTTGTTTGTCGTGTTTGGAAGGTTGGAACAAGTTTAAATAAGGTTTTAGGATATGATGGTGCTTTTGGTTGAGGTCCCGGGGGCCTCGATGTGAATTCGGGTGGTTAACGAGAATTTTGAAGCATTGTTGCAGGTCTGAAATTTTTGTCTTCTGGTATTTCCGCATCTGCGAAAAAGGAGCCGCAGAAGCGGTTCCATAGATGCGGCAGGGAGGTCGCAGAAGCGGACAGGTGTGGCCCAGGGTAATTCCGCATAAGCGGACGGGGTTCGCTTCAGCGGGTCCGCATAAGCGGACATTACACCTCAGAAGCGGTCGATAGGGAACCACATAAGCGGATATTGAGTCGCATAAGCGAAGTCTGGCATTTTGAGTGAAAACCGCATAAGCGGTCATTTGGACGCAGAAGCGATCCTGCATAGGCGGTAGTGGGACCGCAGAAGCGAAACCTGGCAGGGGTTTTAGTGAACAGTGTTTCACGATTTTTGAAAGGGAAGAAAACATTTTGGACTTCGGACTTAGGCAATTCTTGGGCGATTTTGGAGAGAATTCGAAGGGGTTTAATTAGGTACGAACTATTGGACTCGAATTATGTTTATATAGTGTAAAATCATGGATTAAACACTAAAATTTAAGTAATTAATGGCTAAAAATGGAGGTTAGGGCTTGAAACCTAAGAGAGTTTGAATTAATGATTTGAGGGGTCAAATGGACTCCGATTCTTGTATATCTGATATGTACGGACTCGTGGCGAGATGAAGAATCCGGTGATGTAAATTTCGTAATTATTCGAGAAGTGGGCCCGGGACTGGGGTTTTGCCAACTTCGTGATTTTCGATGTTTTTCGAGTATTTTCAATTGGGTTATGTTCCTTTAGCTATTGTAACACATTCCTTGTGGTTTTGGTCAGATTCGACGCATGATGAGGTTGATTCGAGGGGAAAAGGCTTGGCGAGCTAGACTTTTGGCCGACTAGAGGTGAGAAATGACTTTAAATAATGTCCTGAGGGCTTGAGGCCCCGGATTTGCACAACTTGTTGCTGTGCTGAGACGAGACACGCGTTCAATGACGAGCGCGGAGTCATTTACTAATGGGGACTGTGACTTGGTCCAGTCCGGATGATATTTTACCGCGTACTAGCTATGACTTGTTGTTTTTCACCATGATTTGGTCTTGTTGCCATATTTGGGGCTTATTGCCGACCGTTTGAACTTTTTATGAACTATCATCAGTATTTTCCCTCACTATTTGAAATATTATTTGAACTCAATCCATGTGATTTACATTTTTTCATGAACTCAACTATATTTTACTCAAACTTTGAGTTTTAACTGATATTTGAACTATTGTTTGAGCTGAGTATTATTGTTTTACTGATGCCCGAGGGGCTTTTGACTATTTTGGACTGATACAGGCCGAGGGCCATATGTGAGGGCATGATGAGTGATGTGAGGACGCTTTCAGGCCTCGAGTGATTGGTGAGGAGGCTTTCAGGCCTCGAGTGTTATGTGAGGAGGCTTCCAGGCCTTGAGTGTATTATGAGCAGGCTTTTAGGCCTCGCATTGTTATTATTCGGGCTTTCAGGCCTTATTGATAGCGCTTGGGCTGAAGGAGCCCCTCCGGAGTCTGCACACCCAGAGTGAGTGCTAGTACCCATATGAGTGAGAGTGAGCCCGAGGGGCTGATATTGTACTGAGTGATTGATACGGAGCCCGCGGGGCTGATACTGTACTGAGAGTTTGATATGGCGCCCGAGGGGCAGGTTCCTAAGTATCTCTTATTGATTGAGAATAATTGTTTTAACTGTTTTCAACGAGTTTTCTTACTGTATTTCACTGGTTTCTACTATTTATCTGATTTTACTGCTTAAGATAGCATAAATTGTGCCTTTGTGGGATTTCTATGTTCTCAGATATTATTTATTTTTATTATTCACTGGGTCGGAGTACTCACATTACTCCCTGCACCGTATGTGTAGATACAGGTATAGCAGAGTTCGTTCCTGAGCGCTGATTTCCATCCAGACCAGGCGGACACGGAGAGACGAGGTAGCTGTCAGCGTCCACAGCCCCGTTTCTTCTTTATCTTTTCTTGTATTAGCCTGCTCTGACCACAGCTTACCTCCCTTCCACTTGAGTTTTTCAGTACTTTGAAATAATTCAAACTCTGTATCCACAATGTTCTCATTGTCTTTAATATTCACTAATTCCTGCTCCACTCTGGTATCTTGTGAAGGAATTTCCTGCATAGAAGTATTAATACCAACCTTCCCAACAAAGGATCTTTGTACCCATGCTGCAGTGGATTCCTTTACTTGCTGCTCATATACATTCTTTGCTTTATTTCTTGCTTCATCTCTCTCACTTT
>MU713147.1:0-26677 GCA_026770625.1 Nicotiana glauca
CTTTACTCCCTGCACCTTGTGTGCAGATCCAGGGCAGTCTTAGGCTGAGTGATTCTAGTTGATCCAGAGTTCTTTTCGGGAGTATTTGAGGTAGTTGCACGGCATTCGTAGCCGATGATTCTCCCCTCTATCTTTATCTTTTACTTCCGCATTATCAGTGTTAGACAGAACTTTGTAGTAGGATATTATTCTGTCATTAGAGGCTCATGGTCGTGACACCGGGTCCTAGTTGGGCTGTTTCGGTATTTTGCCAGATTTTTCGTATTTTTATCATTATTTCAGATTTTGACTTAAATAGCTTTATCTTTACTTGTTTAAATAATTGAGGTAATTGTTATAAATGGTCGGGCTTGCCTAGTAGTGTGCTGGGCACTATCGCGACCGGGTTTGGGGTCGTGACACTTAATGATAAGCAGAAAAGAAAAATATTTGAATGATTTCAGGATTCGGACTCTCAGCTACAAATAACGATTTTCTCTTCTAAAATACTAAATTGAAATTCGCACTAAGTTAACAATTCATCCATGAACCAATCAGAAAATTCCATAGCCTAAAAGTAAAATCAAGGAAAAACAGGGAATATGATCAAAGCTTTAAAAGAAAATTGAAGAGATGAAGCAGAAATAAACAAACAATACAAAAACAAACTATCCTAAAAGGGGGAACTAAATTCAAAATTGGGTTCATTCAAAACATGCTCGAATATATGGAGGTGGAAGAAAATAACAAAGAAGAGATGAAACAGAAAAAACGAACAAAAAAGCGAAGAAAGAAAAAAGAAACTCACCGATATAGACTGAAAACCAACAGAGACCAAGGATGTGACCAAACTAATATCGATCCCTCGTTCTTTGTCAAGAAAAAATGAACGATATTAGTTTCGTCAAGTACAACCTTCAAAACTCGAAAAGAAACCAAACCCCAGGGTCGTGCATGTTAACAGGCTTGAAAAAAAAATAATTTCGAACTTTGGAGGTCAAACTCGGATTCAAAATTCGAAGAGTTTGAAGTTGATTCGAGGATCACTGATCATAGATTAGGGAAGAGGGGGTTGTGGTGACTAAGTGGTGTTATTTTGGTGGGGATTGGGGTGGCGCCGCCACCAAAAAAGATTGGAATTTTAGGGCGGCTGGCTAGGGTTTCGAAGATTTTAGGCTCTTTGGATGGATTTGAGGAAAGGTGTTTAAATATTTTGGAAGAGGGGGTCGAGGAGAGGTGGTGGTGTGAAAATAGGCGTGATTGGCCGCCACCCGCCAGCCGTGGGCGATTTTCGGCGGGGGGCAGACGGCGGGTGAGGCGGCGTTAGGTTAGAGTCTCTGAAGGTAAGTGAAAGGCGGTAATTTGGGAGGGGGGGTAGGGGCGTTTGGACATATAAGTATTATTGCATCCCTAGTTCCGGACCGTTGGATCTCAATGATCCAACTGTTGAAATGGAATTCTTGTGAAACGGGATCGTTTTTGTCATGAGGGGGTCTGGACCGGGTCTTTTGGTGGATTTGGGCCGGGTTTTGGGATTTTTGGACGGGTTTCTGATGGGTTGGCCCAAAAATTGGGTCTTTTATTGAGAAAATCCTTTTTCACTTGTTTTCTTCTTTTTTTTTTTTTTTTCATTTTTCTGATTATTGTCAATACAAATTAAAATAAAAACCTTATTTAATTCCAAAACTAAATTGATAAACTAATTGCTTCTCAAAAATTAACTAAGTCCTAAATTTAAAAAAAAAACTATAACAAATTCGAAAATTAAAAAGTAAAAATGCAAAATGAACTATTTTTTTTATTTTTGTAACATTAATTGACTAATTAGCCTAAAAATATGAAATAGGATTCTAAATGCAAATGCAATATATTTTTGTATTTTTATAAATTAAGTAAATTAAATATGCACGCAAAAATGCACGCAAAACACGAAAAATTATGCCATAATTCAAATAATTAAAATAAAAAATCCTAATTTTGGGAGTTCTGTAGGAGTAATTCATGCGAGGCAAAAATCACGTGCTCCCTGTTTATCTGCAGTTATCAAGCCGTTCAAATTTATACCAATACAACAATATTAAAGTAATAGTCACTATTTAAACACAATAGATATGTTTCTTGAGGAATAATAGCTGTAAAATAAAATATCAACTTAGTAGGTGACGAATTATTCTCCTTGCTGTTTTACTTTTTACTATTCTTTCTCATTTAGCGGAAAGAAATTGATAATCTTAACCTCTTTATAATGAAGCACCTAAATCTAGTACTTATCCAAAGTCTTACACCAAGAAATTTTGGAACCCACCAGGGTAAAAAATACTTTCCTTGCACCTTTCAGAGCGATGAGTATGACTCTTAGGTACAAAATGATAAATTAGACTGAAAAAGGCTAAAAATAATACTCCCTCCGTTTCATATTATATGAGTTAGTTTGACTCGTCATGTAGTTTAAGAAAAAAAAAAAAAAGACTTTTGAAATTTGTGGTCTTAAAAGCTTAAGGGATAAAAAGTTTGTGGGGTCATGATATTTGTGTGGCTATAAAAATTTCTCATTAATGATAAATGGGTAATGAAAGAATTTAAAATTAAATTATTTTCAAATTTAAAAATATATTATTTATTTTGGAACAAATTAAAATGAAAAATATCTCATTTAATATGAATAGAAGGAAGTACTATTTATATTTATCTTCCGTCTAACTTTTGCTTCAAAACTACATAGTATAATCTTATCTTTCGGTTTAAAAACTACCGCGACTAATGAAATATTGTGGGGTCTCTTTTCTTAATGTGCTGACATCATTTCAATGGGGCGCATGACACCTCAGTCCGGATTGAGTCTACCCACCTCAGATTCAAGTACAAAGTGATAAATTAAACGAAAAAGGGATAAAAATACACTACAGACAATCTGAACTAAGGTGCCACGTGTCCCTACGAAATTATGTCAGCAGATTAAAAAAGGGACCACATAATATTCCGTTTGGGTATTTATAGACCGAAAGATAACGTTGTATGCAACCAAAAAATGGACGGAAGGCAAATATAAAAAATAAGACTCAAAGCTTACCGCTATAAGTTTATATATATATAGTATCTAATTATTTTTACTTTTATTTTAGAAAGAGCTAATGTCCAAATTAAAAATGAAAATGAAAAAGTGCTCCGACAGTTCCGTCCTTCGTCTATATTATATTAAAAGGAGAGTAGCATACATTGTGGTTAAGCCAAGTGACAAGCTAAAATGAAGGCGTTTGGCAATTATATGACAATATTAATTATTAGAAATTATAAATAGAAATATAATTAAGGCAAGTAGTTTAATGAATCTTATACATAATCTAAATATATCTTAGACAAATCTAAACTCTCTCTCTCTCTCTCTAAACTTGCTCCACTCATAAATTTTCTTCTAAATTAGCTAGAAATATGCATGTAAAATTTTAATTAACAAATTATAATAGAAAAAATAAAAAATATAGAAAGACGTAAATTGAGATAACTTATGACTATAAAGAAGAGTATATACATGAGTTTAAGCTCATTCTCCCTAAAATCTCTCCTTAAAATATTCTAACAATATAATATTCTTATAATATATCATATAATATTACATCGCTAACAAATATAGATACACAACATATAATTACTATATTTACTCATTTAAAGATTTTGTTTCATAAAAGAAAATTCAAGTCTCTATAATAAAGCACGAAGAGGTCCACTAAATTTCTTTTTATAGTATCATAATGCTTATTTCAATTCAAACTTGATTTTTAATCTCAATTCAAATGAAACAAATTATATTTCAATTCAAATACTTTTATCCTTTAATTTAAATTCAAATTAAATTTTTTTTATCTCAATTTAAATATGCTTTTATCTAAATTCAATATTTTTAGAATAATGTTTACTAACTTTTACTTTTACTTTTTCTTATCACACCACTTCACGTGGTTGATTACCTTGGTATTCTTAATTAATTAAAATGAATTATTTATTTAATTATTTATTTCATTAAAAATAACAGTCTAAAAGATACGTAAGATACAATGCAGTTTTAGGAGTCTCCTTTTCCCCCTTAAAAAGCATTTTTAAAAAATATTTGCAAGATTCATTTCAATAAATTTAAACCATATCAAATAAAATTTGCATTAACAAACATTTGGCATTCAATAGTTTAATTAAATCACAGTTTATCAAAAAGAGTTTTTAGATCTAAAGTAAAATTCAAAGATTTTAATAGTAGGGAATCGTTGGATATGAAATTATCGGTTATGCCGAGGTATAATAGTATTTTCTTATATTATTTTCTCTAGTTAATGCTTATTTTATTTCCTTAGTTTGAAGGAAACCAAGAAAATTCATTTCCTTTTGTTTTTTTCTCTAATTAATGCTTACTTTATTTTCTCACTTTAAAGGAAACCAATTAACCATGAATATTGTTTGTCATATAATATTACTTCAAATATGATAATATAAGTCACAGACAGCTCTAGTATGCAATTTTCAGCCGATATTTTTTCAATCATTAATTAGATACAAAAGAATATTAATTAATAATTTTGGTAATGTTATACAAATAGAATCCAACAAATAAATTCCATAAATGTGCCAAGTGGCTTGTTCTCATTATGCCACTTGGCTTAACCATATAGAAAGCCGATGCAAAGTTCTACTTGAAGAACCGCATTGTGAAGGAGCTGAAAGCTGATGATGGTATGAAAAGAAGGAATGACGAACCCATAACTAAAAGAGCTGAGGTGACTATTGGTAAAGCCAAAGCTGTTACAAAGGAGGTACCTGCCAACGTGAATAAATCTCATAAAGGGGGTATTATGTCCTATGGAAAGAAAGTAAGTCCCGCGCTCCAATATGTCCCTAAAAGGAAGAAAGACGAGGGTGAATCATATAATATCCAAACCAACATGCCAAAGGAGTTAACTCTTCCGGTCAAACGAATTGAGGCAGTAAAGTCGTCCTCAATGCCACTTGCAGGGTTTGTAGCCCAAAATCGTTTGCAGAATGTGGCACTCCCTACAAAGCGAACAGATGAAGGTTTTGACCCTAACGCTTACAAGCTATTTGCAAAAGCTGGATACAATCCCAACGAGCCGTCAAAGTTAGGGAAGCTCCCATCAGAAGCTGCAACGAGGCAACCACGTGAAGGTTTGGGATACAAGCAACCGTCACCAGTGCGCATTTCAATAAGAAGGGCGAGCAGCAATTATATCACTGTAGAAGATGAATCAGCCGCTTCTAACAGGCCTTCTGTCTTTGATCGACTTGGAAAATCACCCGCGAGGACCTCCGTGTTTGAAAGATTGGGCCCACTAAAGAAGGGGAATAAGTTCCGGAGAAATTTTCAAAGCATAAGAACACCCGCTTCACCCAAAATCCAGGAGATCTCTAAAGATTTCCAAAGTTTGGTTCCTTCTAGAATGAAGCGACAAACGAAAGTCATGGTTTCGTGTGATGAAGTACTGAAGGTGAAGCCATACACTGTGGTCTATACTAAAGAACGTGATGAAGACGAAGAAAGTGTGGGTTCTTCGTATCATGTTACTGCACAAGGTGAGCATGGTGTTTTATCTCTAATGGATATGCGGGATTGGAGGATGTTTCGCCGTGTTATCACATATCCTTCGATGATGGGGACCCTCAAGAAGATGAAGATGCGAAAGATGCTCCACCTGAACTTGAAGAAGGAGTGAAGATGACGGTTGATGCCTTAAAAGAAGTTAACCTTGGCACCGATGAAGAACCAAGACCCACCTACCTAAGTGCTTTACTTAAAGCTGATGAAGAAAGCACTTATATTGAGTTACTCAAAGAGTTCAGGGATGTCTTCGCTTGGAGTTACAAAGAGATGCCTGGCTTGGACCCGAAAGTAGCAGTCCATCACCTTGCAGTCAAAAATGGTGCTCGCCCTGTTAAACAAGCTCAAAGGCGCTTTAGGCCGGACTTGGTTCCCCTGATTGAAGTTGAAGTTAAAAAACTCATTGAAGATGGATTTGTTCGGGAAGTTAAATACCCAACATGGGTTTCAAGTATTGTCCCTGTAAGGAAGAAGAATGGCCAGATTCGAGTATGCGTTGACTTCAGGGACCTCAATAATGCGTGTCCCAAAGATGAATTCCCGCTTCCTATTCCAGAGCTGATGATCGATGCTACTACTGGTTACGAGTCAATGTCTTTCATGGACGGTTCGTCGGGCTATAACCAAATTCGCATGGCACCAAAAGATGAAGAGCTTACTGCATTCCGCACTCCCAAGGGTATTTATTGCTACAAGGTAATGCCTTTTGGCTTGAAGAATGCTGGTGCTACTTACCAAAGGGCTATGCAAAATATTTTTGACTATCTTCTCCACAAGAATGTCGAATGCTATGTTGACGACTTGGTGGTGAAATCAAGAGAGAAGGGCGACCACATGAAAGACTTGAGGATGGTATTTGAATTACTCCGGAGGTACCAACTTAGGATGAATCCATTGAAATGTGCCTTTGGAGTTACTTCTGGAAAGTTCCTTGGTTTCATTGTCCGACATCGAGGGATCGAAATCGATCAAGCCAAAGTGGATGCCATTTTGAAAATGCCTGAGCCCCGAGATATCCATGAATTGAAAAGTCTGCAAGGAAAGCTAGCATACCTTAGGAGATTCATCTCGAACCTAGACGGGAGGTGTCAACCATTCAGTCGCCTTATGAAGAAAGGTGTCCCTTTCAAATGGGACCAAGCATGCAGTAATGCTTTTGAAAGCATTAAATCCTACTTGATGAAGCCTCCAGTTTTAGCAGCCCCTACACCTGGAAAGCCATTGATACTATACATTGCGGCACAAGAAAGGTCTGTTGGAGCACTGTTGGCCCAAGAAAATAGTGAGGGGAAAGAAAACTCTCTTTACTACTTGAGCAGGATGATGACACCAAACGAGTTGAATTATTCGCCAATTGAGAAGTTGTGCTTGGCGCTAGTCTTCTCAATTCAAAAGTTGAAGCACTACTTTCAAGCTCATGTTGTCCGTCTTGTTTCTAAAGCAAATCCCATCAAGTTCGTGATGTCAAAACCTGTTCTTAGTGATCGACTAGCAAGGTGGTACCTCCAATTTCAACAATTTGAAATCGTGTACATCCCACAAAAGGCTATAAAAGGACAAGCGTTAGCAGACTTCTTGGCAGATCACCCTATACCTGATGATTGGGAGTTAACTGACGAACTACCTGATGAGGACGCCATGATCGTTGAAGTTCAGCCTCCATGGAAGATGTACTTTGATGGCGCTGCACATCGTGGAGGAGCTGGTGCTGGCGTAGTATTTGTCACTCCCCAATGTGAAGTCTTGCCCTACTCCTTCACCTTGACACAACTCTGTTCCAACAATGTTGCTGAATATCAAGCATTAATACTTGGGCTTGAAATGGCCGTTGATATGAAGCAATTGCAATTGCAAGTCTTTGGTGACTCCCAGTTAGTGGTCAATCAGCTTTTGGGTAGTTACGAGGTTAAGAAGCCTGAACTACGCCCATATCATGATTACGCTAAAAAGTTGATGGGATGGCTCGGTGATGTGACTATTCAGCATGTGCCAAGGAAAGAAAATAAGAAGGCTGATGCTTTAGCTGCTCTAGCTTCATCATTAGCCCTGCCTGACCAAGCGCAAGTTACCGTCTGCCAAAAATGGGTAGTACCGCCGCCAAATGAGGTTGAAGATGAAGAAAACGAACTCAAGCATCTTGTTGCTGTTTCTGAAGTTGAGAAAGAAGAATGGCGACAACCCATCATCGACTACTTATGCTATGGGATACTTCCAGAAAATCCGAGGAGAAGGACTGAAATCCGTCGTCGTGCACCTCGCTTCCTTTACTACAAAGATACCCTATACAGAAGATCATTCGAGGGAGTACTCTTGCGATGCTTAGGGGAAGATGAAGCACTCCAAGCTTTGCAAGAAGCGCATTCTGGGGTATGTGGGTCACACCAGTCTGGACCAAAGCTGCACTTCCATATAAAAAGGATGGGATATTATTGGCCAACGATGGTAAAAGATTGCTTGGACTACGCTCGAAGATGCAAGGCTTGTCAATTCCATGCGAATTTTATTCATCAACCTCCTGAAGTGTTGCACCCAACTGTTGCATCCTGGCCATTTGACGCTTGGGGATTGGATGTTGTTGGACCACTACCAAAGTCCTCTGGTGGGCACCTATACATCTTGGCTGCAACTGACTACTTCTCAAAATAGGCTGAAGTTGTTGCTCTTAAGGAAGTAAAGAAGGAAAATGTTGCAAGTTTCATCCGAGTAAACATTATTTATCGCTTTGGCATTCCTCGTTACATAATAACGGATAATGGAAAGCCATTCGATAATAGGTTGATGAACAAGATTTGCGATCTCTTTGGCTTCAAGCAACGTAACTCTTAGATGTACAATGCTGCCGCAAATGGTCTAGCTGAGGCATTCAATAAGACTCTATGCAACTTGTTAAAGAAAGTCGTCTCCAAATCCAAACGAGATTGGAATGACCGTATGGAAGAAGCTCTATGGGCATATAGGACGACTCACCGCACGCCAACACAGGCAACTCCTTATTCACTCGTTTATGGAGTCGAAGCCGTCTTGCCACTTGAACGTCAAATACCTTCGTTACGACTGGCTATTCAAGAAGGGATCACTGATGAAGAAAATGCTCGACTTCGATTAGCAGAGTTGGAAGCTCTTGATGAAAAAAGATTGGAAGCTCAACAGAGTCTTGAATGTTATCAAGCTCGATTGTCTCGCGCCTTCAATAAAAGAGTTCGTCCAAGATCCTTTCAAGTAGGAGATCAAGTCCTTGCCGTGCGAAGACCCATAATTACTTCTCATAAACCTGTAGGGAAGTTCACTTCAAAATGGGATGGGCCATATGTCGTACAAGAAGCTTATTCAAGTGGGGCTTACAAGCTGGTTGATGCAGATGGTATGAGAATCGGCCCTATCAACGGCAAGTTTTTGAAGAAGTATTATCCATGAAGTTGCAAGTCATGACGCTCCTCGACGTACGAGCCTAAACTGCAAGTCATGACGCTCCTCGACGTACGAGCCTAAACTGCAAGTCATGACGCTCCTCGACGTACGAGCCTAAACTGCAAGTCATGACGCTCCTCGACGTACGAGCCTAAACTGCAAGTCATGACGCTCCTCGACGTACGAGCCTAAACTGCAAGTCATGACGCTCCTCGACGTACGAGCCTAAACTGCAAGTCATGACGCTCCTCGACGTACGAGCCTAAACTGCAAGTCATGACGCTCCTCGACGTACGAGCCTAAACTGCAAGTCATGACGCTCCTCGACGTACGAGCCTAAACTGCAAGTCATGACGCTCCTCGACGTACGAGCCTAAACTGCAAGTCATGACGCTCCTTGACGTACGAGCCTAAACTGCATGTTGCTATACTCCTGGCCCGCATGAGTCTAAACTGTGTATGGCCTCTTAAAAAAAAAGAGTCCGCTAGGTTGAAAATCTCGAAAGAGGCGGCCTAGGCAAAAGTTAGGACATAAAAAAAAAAAACACCACCCAGCCTGAACTACGGTATGACTTGATCCTCTTTACCGGGGTCCGTAGGCAGCTTAGAGTTTCATTCTAAGTTCAGTCGCATAAGTTCAAAAGATACATATTGCCCCAATTGTTGTTCGAATGAAGTATGAAGGAACGCAAGATCAAGCTGAAATGTCATCCTCATGTTGAACTTCGACCTCATTTGATTTAAAGGGAGCAACCCTCTATGGTAAATTGATATCTTCGATGGGCCGATTTTAGGAGGATGTCAAGTATTTGCATTGAAGTCTTCAAGTTTGTCGGTCTTCAAGTTGAAGTCTTCGTGTCAGTCGGTCTTCAAGTTGAAGTTTTCAAATCCGTTGATCTTCAAGTTGAAATATTTAGGCCCTCCAAGTCTCAAAGTTGAAATGTTCAAGTCCGTCAGTCTACAGGTTGAAGTCTTCAAATTCGCCGATCTTCAAGTTGAAATATTTAGATCCTCTAAGTCTCAAAGTTGAAGTATTCAAGTTTGCCAAATCTTCAAAGTTTTCCAAGTGTTCAAGTCGATGTCGTCTTCAAGTTGAAGCTTTATAACTTTCCAATCTTAAGGTGGACATATAAGTCCCTTTGCACCTTAAGTTGGCCTCTTCGTGGGTTTGCCCTTAAGAAATCTTTAGCTTAGACGGTGTAATGGTCTATGCCTTAGATAAAATGAAGTTAAATCTTCAAACAAGATGAAGTCATAGCTCAGACGGTATAATGGTCTTTGCTTCAGACAAAATAAATCTTTGGCTTAGACGGTGTAATGATCTATGCCTTAGATAAAATGAAGTTAAATCTTCAAACAAGATGAAGTCATTAGCTCAGACGGTGTAATTGTCTTTGCTTCAGACAAAAGAAATCTTTGGCTTAGACAGTGTAATGGCCTATGCCTTAGATAAAAAAAAAAGATGAAGTCATTAGCTTAGACGGTGTAATGGTCTTTGCTTCAGACAAAAGAAATCTTTGGCTTAGACGGTGTAATGGTCTATGCCTTAGATTAAAAAAAAAACAAGATGAAGTCATTAGCTTAGACGGTGTGATGGTCTTCGCTTCAGACAAAATAAATCTTTGGCTTAGACGGTGTAATGGTCTATGCCTTAGATAAAATGAAGTTAAATCTTCAAACAAGATGAAGTCATTTGCCCAGACAGTGTAATGGTCTTTGCTTCAGACAAAAAAATCTTTGGCTTAGACGGTGTAATGGTCTATGCCTTAGATAAAATGAAGTTAAATCTTCAAACAAGATGAAGTCATTAGCTTAGACGGTGTAATGGTCTTTGCTTCAGACAAAAGAAATCTTTGGCTTAGACGGTGTAATGGTCTATGCCTTAGATAAAATGAAGTTAAATCTTCAAACAAGATGAAGTCATTAGCTTAGACGGTGTAATGGTCTTTGCTTCAGACAAAAGAAATCTTTGGCTTAGACGGTGTAATGGTCTATGCCTTAGATAAAATGAAGTTAAATCTTCAAACAAGATGAAGTCATTAGCTTAGACGGTGTAATGGTCTTTGCTTCAGACAAAAGAAATCTTTGGCTTAGACGGTGTAATGGTCTATGCCTTAGATAAAATGAAGTTAAATCTTAAAACAAGATGAAGTCATTAGCTTAGACGGTGTAATGGTCTTCGCTTCAGACAAAATAAATCTTTGGCATAAACGGTGTGATGTTCTTTGCCTAAGATAAAATAAATCTTTGGCTTAGACGGCTAACGGTTAATGAGTATTCATCCCTTCACACCCCAAGATTGTCTTCTTCATGCATGGATCATCTCGTTCAGAAAGAACATATTTTTTCTCGCTTGAACTACAAAAAAAAAAAAAAAAAAAAAAAGAAGGACAACAAAGAAGAAAAGCATAGGAAAAGAAAGAAGAAATTACCTTCTTCGTGTCAATGCTTACGAGTCCGCAAAACTAGACTCAATATGGCTTGCAAATACTGTGAATTGATACTCAACAAATATAAGCACGGGGTTTATATAGATCTTGCAAAGCGGCTGCCGAGAACTTATTTTCGATGTGGGATCTGTTACAATCCTTCTCCGTATAGGATGCATCATGTCGGCGACAATGAGTCCAAGAAGTACTCGAATTGTGATAAGAAGCTAAACATCTGGTCTCCATATAGCTTCTGATTGTCGTAAGAAGCTAAACTTCTAATGGAAAAAGATTTCCTTTCCCAAAAGTAGTTGCATACGTAAGACAACTATGATTTTATATTGAAATCATGACTTTCAATAGTTTTGTCTTAGCCCTATTTAAATTAAATGATCATTATATTGGTCAAATAATTGTCGGGGTATACACGTAACAAAATCGCATGAACAATCTTTTGTGCTCTAAATTGGCCTAAACCAAGTTTGAAAGACCGCCAGTACTTCATTACCCGTTTTCGGTTTTGACAAGTCTACACCTCACCAAGTCTTGAAGTAGGGGGCATTTGTAGGCATACAAAATTTATTGAATTTAAATTCAATAAGTAATTTGGATTATATTTTAAATTCGAGATATATTGGTCCAAATAAATATTATGGCTAATATATAAATGAATTAATTATATAAGCCCAATATATATGGATTAAATAAATAAGTCTTAATCCATTGGGCTAGTCAACTTAATTGGGCTAAAGTGATGAGCCCACTTCATTAAGCCCAAAATATCATTTTCCTAGAGGCCCAGTTTGGTGCCACGTGTCAAATGACGTGGCGCGCTAAGTCAAACGGAAGAGCCGATGGGATCATGCCACGTGTCAAAATGACAAGGCATGCCAAGTCACACTAAAAGGCCAATGAAATCGCGCCACGTGTGCAAGTAACATGTTCTGGCCAATCAAAGGCGGTCATGTCACACTTCAATTTGATTGGTCGGAATGAGTTTGTTCTTATCACAACTCCTCCTTTCCACAACTATAAATAGGGGTCTTCATAACTCAGAAAATGGACCAGAAGTTATAACAAAAAGCAAAAAAGAGCTCGTGCATCAAACACATCAAATTCCTCCACAAGTTTCAAGCTTCAAGCAATTAAGTTCAAGCTCAAGAACGAAGAACGAATCGAGATCAAGTTCAAGCAATCAAGCTCAAGCTCAAGCTCAAGAACAAGATCATCGTTTGTGGCAACAAACATAGATTCAAGATCAAGCTCAAAAGCACTTGAATTTTATACTAGGAAGGTAGAATCAGAGGAATCATAGAGATTGTACACTCAAATATTCAAAATCAAATACTACGACTGTTGCAATATTTTTCGGTCTTGATTTTATTTTCTCGTCCGCAAATTTATTGTCTACAATAATCAAAGAACAAAAAATATGTGGAAAACTTAAAAATATAAGACTATTTAAGATTGAGATAAAAAATAAAGTAATACTAATAATTTTATTAAAATAATATAATTTAATATGTTCAAACAAGACAAGTCACCACATGACATAGTTAGGAATTTTTAATATTGATAACGAAATGAAATTCAAGTACTAAAATTAACCTATTGGATTATATAAATATAGAAAAAGAAAACATGTTATCCACAATGAGATTTGCGAAATGGTTTCATATCTTACTTCTTAATTAATATCTAATGATTATCTATAAATTTTATCGGGAAGGTTTATATTTTAAAATTATTTATACATAATTCAAATAATCCAAATTACAATCCGACATGATTTGTGTGCGCGCATCGTGCGAGTACTAAAACTAGTTCCGAAAGTATTTAATGATTTAGGAAAGATTACTCTTCACATTAAGTGAGTTCCCAGCGCAGATGTTGACACAGGCTATATATATTAAGCAACTTAGGGTAAAAGAATTTGTAGTTTAATATATCATTCTAATAATAGTATAATAACCAATGGACCACTTCAAAATCCAACGCTCACTCGTTCCTCCTACCCTCGTCTCGTCTCTTACTAAATCTGACTCGCTAGGATACGTACCTTACAATGGTTACAAAATCTAATAAAGAGCAATATATGCTTCATTACAAAACATGTCATTCACACAACTTTAAGCCCTTAACCATCTGGTAGTCACCAACCAGTCAAAATCAACCACCGTCAAACAAGTAATCATTTCTTCTTTACAAATTCCAAAATATAATTTTTTTGATCAGCTATTTTTCGGTATACATCCTTTGCATATACAATGACGCAGATACCGCCTAACAGCCAGATGCAAACCATGTTGCAGAAGGCAGTGCAATCGGTTCAATGGACATATACTCTTTTCTGGCAATTATGTCCCCAACAAGGGTACGTTTTTCTTCCCATCATTTTGTTGAATAGTGACGATATCTAAAATACTGAGTTGAATACTGAATTTTGAAATATGTATATTTAATTCTATTTATATTTATTTTTTACCTAAATTCTACTGAACTCATGATTGAATTCGCCACTGTCATTGAATAAAAAGATGTTCCTCTTGTCTAACTTGTATCTCTCTTTTCATTTCAATATATGGGTGGAAAACAAATTAAATCCTTACAAGGGTATGTCTTTCTTTCATATAAAAAATCATCTTAATGAACAAAAAGGAGGATTCGGAACTTAGAAATTTTTTAAGGAAAGACAGTTGATTGTGATAAAATATATACCTAACTCTATCTATACTTATTTTTATTTTACGTTTATGCGAACTCGAGAACTAAAGGCGGAATCGGCCACTATCATTGAATACAGATTTTTATTCCCTTGTCTAAATTTTTATTGCACTTTCAATTTCAAAACATGATAATTACCTAATATATATTATATATGGAAATGTATTTTACTACTGTTTCACAGGGTGTTAGCGTGGAGAGATGGATATTACAATGGGGCTATAAAGACTAGAAAGACAGTGCAGCCAATGGAAGTTAGCGCTGAGGAAGCTTCTCTTCACAGAAGCCAACAGCTTAGAGAACTTTACGAATCACTTTCCGCCGGCGAGTCAAATCAGCCGGCGAGAAGGCCGTCGGCAGCTTTGTCACCGGAGGACTTGACGGAATCCGAGTGGTTTTATCTCATGTGTGTTTCTTTCTCTTTTCCTCCTGGCATCGGGTAAGTTCCTCAGCTACCATATCATTCTTTTCTTTGTAAAATAATTGATTACTAGGATATACTTATCATGTTGTACCGTTTACCTATATTATTTTCATGTTACTAAACCTACTTATTAGGGACGTTTATTTTATCAGTAGTTACTTTTTCAATTTAAGTTAGATATACTAATATGAAAACAAAAGTTTTCAATTTAGCTGGTTATAATAAGTCTTACTTTATTTTTTGAGTTATTTTATTAGGATTATTATGCAAAATCAAAAGGTATTGTTGGTCAACTTATTCTAAGGGTACCTCCAAGGGTGTATTATTTTTTGCACCAAATTTAGATTTGGTGTTATTTTTCTTTAATGGAATACTAAATCTTGCACCATTATAGTGCGTGAATAGTGTTGCACCAAATTTGGTGCGACACTATTCATCAATACCAAACTTGATTTATTATTATTTTATTCATCTTTTTATTTTTTTGGACTTTTAATTTATAATACATATTGTGTTTATAATAATTTTTATATTTTAATTTTATATCCTATTTTTTTGATATATTAATTTTTGTATGTATTATATGATGATCACATGTATTATACTGCACAACATGATAATTGAGGACAAACGTGATCTTAATGCACCAATTATATTTATCAATGATTTCACTTTTAGTTGATTTATCCTTTAAAATAATTTTGTAATAAATGATTATATAAGTGGTGAATGTGAATTATATATGATGAATATAGAAAAAAGAAAAAAGATAGAATTTATTTGAAGGAAATAAAAAATGAAATTTAAATAGAAGATAATAATATAATATAGAAGAAAGAGAAGAAATATTATTTTTTGGTGTAAAAAATGATGTAATGGTTGGAGTAAATTTGGTGTTACGCCATTTTGGTGTGAAATTTGGTGTTAAGGTTGGAGATGGTCTAATAAATGGTGCAAAAAACTTATATACTACAAGTAAACAGAACTTCAACTCTTATTTTTAAGTAGTTTGATAATGTAAAATTTTTTACCTTTGAGCATGTACAAAAAGAAATTAATAATAATCCTCTTCTTCCAAATTGCAAACTACTCTCTATTTTCATCCCGACAATGAATTAGTATAACAACTTCCTAGAGTTCGTAAATCTTTTTAGTAGAGTGAGCTCACGATATCCAATATTCACCATACAAAGTAGTATAGTAATTAATTGGAGAGAGTATGAGGGTTGTTACATCGAAATAAAAGCGAGAATACACAAAAGAAGCAACTTCAACTGTGACTTCCCTAAGTAATAGATTTATGAGAAACCATATATATTGATAGAAACTCTTTCAAATCTGTTTGCTAAAGATTAATAAATGTGTTGATAAAATAAGATGTTTGGTAACTTTAATGCTTGCTCTTCTTCCTTGTTGAGGGAATAATTCAATTTGCTGTATTAATGGGTTGTTTATCGCTTTAGGAATACTGGGAATAACAATTTAGAAAATATGTTACTATTACTGAAGAATTATTGTTTAACTGTACATGTCTTTTTTTTTTCTTTGCTTAATATTGTCTTTTGCAATACGCATATAGTAGGACAAAATAGAAACTGTATACGTATGTTTTTATTATGTGTCGCCGCCCCACCTAAACGAATCTCAAAAGGAAATTACGGAGGAAAAAAAATAAAAATAAAAAAGAAAGAAAGATTTAGGCACAGTTAAAGGCGGAGAACTATTTTTACTCTATTCCTAGAGTATGCTTGCTTGATTTCTAAGCTTTAAGCACCGTGTTACTCCCACCATTCTAGTTTATATATTCATTTTTTTAGCCTGTTTAAAAAAATGACTAATTTTTAAATTTAAAAATATTTAACTTAGAACTTTTATTTTTGGTGTTAATGAAAAAACTTCTATAACCACACAAACGTATTGATTGTCTCAAGATTACAAATTTAAACCTTATAATCTTAAAATCACTTATATTTCAGTATATTCATTTATTTCTTAAGTTTTATGCTCATCTAAAACATGATGAGAATAGGGGTTACAAAATGGTTAAAGAAAACAGTTAACCATTCATATTATCCACTAAAAAATGAGTTGGATAATGAACTATTTAAAAACGGGTCAAATATGGATAAGAACCATATTATCCATTTAGAAAATGAATAACTAATGAGTAACCCATGGATAACTAATTGGTCTAACTTTTACATTTGTAAAGCTCAAATTGGGGGTTCCTCAAGTTAGGAAGACTAAGAATTCTCCCAAAAGTGATCATATGCAAGAAGTCATGAAAAATATGATTACCCATATTATTCGCCGATTAACCCATTTTTTATCTCTATTAAATATGAGTCGGATCGGATAATTTACTCACATTTTTATTATCCGTTTCCTACCCGACCCGACTCGACCCGTCCGTTTGCCGTTCCCATATGAGATCTACTCCGAAATTTGCTGCTTGTCAGTACAAAGGGACAGTAATTCTCATTCCAAGAACTGATGGCTAGTAAATATCTAGGACATTCATTCACATAGTGTCATGCCATTGTACCTTTGGTGTAATTAAGGATCAGCATTTTCGTGCAGTAAATATAGTAGGTGTATATTCCTCAAATATGATTCCCTTTTTACCACATGCATACGCACAGATTTTGCATGTACTACCTGTATATATAGGTGAGTACTTAAATTGTAAACATTATCTCTGAGTTCTGACCATTATTATTTCATAAAATAAATTAAAAAAAAGATTACCTGGCAAGGCTTATTCAAAGAAACATCACATATGGATCATGGGCGCAAATGAGGTTGATAGCAAAGTCTTCTGCAGAGCTATTCTTGCCAAGGTATATACAACCATCTTTTTGACACTTCAATATTAAATATATAGCATATTTGATGCTAAATTAATTGACGTTGCTTCTTAATTAACTGTATTACTTTAGGAATTGTGCCTCAAGATAATAAACTGTTATTTTTCTCTCTTCCAGCAATTTAAATTAACTAGTTATTTTCTTGTTGTTTCTTGACGGTTACTGACATGCCTACTAGAGCGCCCGCATACAGGTAATAACAGACCCTTTCACATATTAATTTACTTGTTCACTTTGGTAATCAATAAAAATTAATTTTTTTCCTTCTAATTTTACCTTTATCATCAAATAACCATTTTCCAAACTAACTGGTGTATTGGTAATCAAACTAACTTGTCCAAAGTCACTTGATTAATGTTTTCTTAAACGGATAACAAAATAGAAACCGGACAAGTAAAAAGAACGAAGGGAATACTTCATTTCCCAAAAAGAAAAATACTCTGCATTCTTTTTCCTAATTAATACTTTATCATTGTTCACAATGTATGCAGACGGTCGTTGGTATTCCTCTCTTGGATGGTGTACTGGAACTGGGAACTACAGAAAGGGTAAAACAGAAAACAAAAGCTCAATATATTTACGTTAATATAATTTGCAGTAATTTAATGTAAAGAATTTAGGTCCATATCAATGATGTTTAACCTGTGAATTTTTTTTGTACATATCCATGACGTGATGAACAAATATATATATATAGGTTCAAGAAGAGATTGGATTCATAAACCATGTAAAGAGCTTTTTCGCTGAGCAACTACAACCTCAGCTACCAAAGCCAGCCTTATCTGAGCACTCCACTTCCAATCCCACCACCTTTTCCGAGCCACATTTTTACTCCGGCAATACTTCGCCATCTGCTAATTTTGATATTGCGCATCAAGATGGCGAAGCTGCCGGCGAAGAAGATGAGGACGAGGAAGAAGAAGATGATGAAGCCGAGTTGGACTCGGATAGTATAGCGATTCAAAGCGCGGCTAATCCTATTGCCGTTGAGGCTAGTGAACTCATGCAGCTTGATATGTCCGAGGCTATACAACTCGGCTCGCCCGATGATGGCTCTGATAATATGGACTCTGATTTTCATTTGGTTGGCGCTGGAAACACGGCTCATGACTACCAGCGCCAAGCTGACTCTTTCAAAGCCGAGACCGCGATTAGCTGGGTGCACTTCCATGACCTTCAACAATTACCAGGTACTCCAATACGAAATTTAAGAAAAAAATACATAAATTTTGAAAAAATAATAAGCTTTTAAAACTAACCGCATTAAACACATGATGTAACATTGTTTAGCTATAAGACTGATAAAATTTGTATTCTTAAACGTACTATAACATGTATGTAATTATAAAATCTTCTCACATGCATATAGATTGGGGTGTACATAGGTCGAGTTGGTTCGGATTTTATAATTACCAAACCAAACCAATTGTATCGGGTTATTAAATCTAAAGACCAAACTAAACCAATAAAACTCGGATTTTTCACTCTCAGTTTTTCTCGGGTTTTCTCGGTTTTTCGGATTTTTTCGTGTTTTTTCCGGTAAAATCTTCGTAGAACAAAACATATAAATTGTGCTCAAAATATTTCTTTAATCCTAGTAAGATACAACTATATAAAATATTTTCCAAGAAAATAATGCAAAATATGAGATGTATCGTGGCATTATCCTAAACTATTCAACAATAAAGACAATAAAGTTATGTAATATAAATATTGCTAATTAAAATAATATAATAAAAATAAACATAATCTAAAAGTAATAAGTCATGATAAAATAAGTAGACTAACAAGGGAGTGTTAATCACATGACTAGACGCTAATAAAGAAAAAATAAAAAAAGATTATGCACTTTTATCTAAATTATTGCAAAATAAAATATAAATATTCAATATATTCCCGTTCATAATATTGAATTGAATATCTTTTGTTAGCATTAGTATTGATTTGATATTGGTTTAGGCTTTTGTTAGCATTATTTAGTTTACTAATATTAATTGCTATAAAACTTGTTAGATCATTCAAAATTCTAAGTCCAAAAATAATACCTTAAAAGATAATATTATGAAAAATTTTAATAAATATTTTTAAATTACATCACAATAAGTATATTTATATATTAAATATATCTAAAATTTCTATATATGTAATGTCGGGTTGGTTTGGTTTCGGTTTGACTTTTTTTAGTTAAAACCAAACCAAACCAATTATGGTCGGGTTTTTTTTCCCACACCAAACTAAATAAAACCAAACCATAGTCAGGTTTTTTTTCTCGGTTTGACTCGAATTAACGGGTTGGTGCGGTTTGTCGGTTTCCTTTGTACACCCCTATAGAAATCTATATATCATTTTATATGGTCTAATTTTTTAATAAGAATGTGCACGAGTGTTAGAAATACATGACTTAAAATTAAATCTAACTTATTCTACATTTTAGTTTGCATAGAATTATAGTACATAAAATTTCTCATAATTCATGCAGAAATTATTTATGAAAAAAAAAAATACTAGTAGCTAATAGACATCACAGGCTGGATTTTACACTAACCAAACAATTCCTAGCAGTGTAACATAGTATTAAAATTAAATCTAACTTATCTATATCAATAGTGTACATCTTTTTACTATTTTAACCTAGTAGATTTCCTACCTCAATATTACACTCACAAATTTGCAACTACAGGTGACTCTAGTTATGATGAATTATCACAAGAAGACACACACTATTCTCAAACAGTATCAACCATTCTCGAACACCTCTCAAATCGAAGCTCCAAATTTTCCTCTACAACAATGGGCTGTATTTCTCATGACTCGGCCCAATCTGCCTTCACATTGTGCCCTAGCACCACCTTCTGCAGCCCGAATCCCGTCCACTGCCGCCGCCGCCACGACGACTCACTTCTCGATGGTGGCGGCGCCTCCCCCTCCTCCCAGCGGCTGCTCAAAAGCATACTCTTCACTGTCCCATTTCTTCACACTAAATACCAATCTGAAGCTTCTCCAAAGTCACGTCATGTCGCCACTGTTGATTCCTCCGGTACTGCTTCTCGCTTTCGCAAAGGCTGTAGTATAACGTCGCAAGAAGAGCCAAGTGGAAACCATGTACTTGCAGAACGACGTCGTAGAGAAAAGCTAAATGAGCGTTTTATCATATTAAGGTCTCTTGTACCTTTTGTAACGAAAATGGATAAAGCCTCCATTTTGGGTGACACTATAGAGTATGTCAAGCAGTTACGTAAGAAAGTTCAGGATCTTGAAGCTCGTGCTCGTCACACGGAGCAGTCCAAAGATGCAGGTACATTTTTTTTTACACTGTTAATATATACTACGACCTCTGCACATTAAATTTCACAAATATAATAGTATATTGTTCAATTTATGTGGGGCATTACTATTAGGGAAGTTAGAATAATTTTTCTGTACCATGCTTTTTAAAATATTTAAACATGTATTAACTATTATGACTTACAATAGTAAATTTTTAGGTAATTTATGTAAATTTTGTTTTGAAAACTTGAAGAATCTATAGAATTCATACCAAAAATTAATTATTTTAACCCTTGTATTTGAGTTATGTCAATCTAGTACGTAATAGTAGTAAGTTAGCATTACCCCATTTGTTAGTTCCTAAAAATTAGCCCACCAGCACTGTAAAAATATATTTTTATCTTTCACCCTTTCTAACTTTAGCTGAGATGCCTCATTAAGTTTTTTGAAAGCATTTTCTGTTTGACATGTGAATTGCAAGTCGCAAATTGAAGCCAATAAATCATACTCCATCCGTTTCAAATTAAATGAGGTAATTTGACTCGGTACGAAGTTTAAGGAAAAAAAAAAAGACTTTTGATATTTGTGTTCTTAAAAGGTTAAGGGGTAAAGCTTTATGGAGCCATGACTTTTGTGTGGTTATAAAAGCTTCTCATTAAGGGTAAAATGGGTAAAATGAGGAGTTTAAACTTGAATTATTTCTAAATTTAGAAATGTGTCATTTATTTTGGAACATACTAAAAAGGAATAGTAATGAAACGGAGTGAGTATAAAAAAAGGTCTATAAAAGGGAGAACCAAAAAAAGAGAATATGGAGGGTGTAAGACAAAAATGTACTAGTAAATATTTTTAATGTGCCAGCAATTTGAAAACTAAAATTTAAAACAGTACTAGCCATAATCAAGTCAATTAACAAAATCACACAAATTTATAATAGATCCTACTAGTTAAACTTTCCTAACTTTAAATTTTGGACGTGACAAAAGATAAAAAAAGTGGCACAGCTACAGTGAAGGTGTTGCAAGGAAGGGGTAAGAGGGGAATGAATACGGTAGATGAAAGTGTTGGTGGAGGGCAGGCAAAGATAACGGCGTCCCCACCGTCAACGACGGAGGATGAGGAGGTTGTGCAAGTAGAAGTATCAATTATCGAAAGCGATGCATTGGTGGAGCTCCGGTGTCCGTACAAAGAGGGGTTGCTGTTAGATGTAATGCAGATGCTAAGGGAACTCAAAGTGGAAGTTGTAGCCATTCAATCATCTCTTAATAATGGCGTCTTCTTCGCTGAGTTAAGAGCTAAGGTATGGCAAAATTACATTAGTTCTTGGATGACTTTATATTTTTGACAAAAACGAAAATACATACATATATGGCAATATTTTTCTACTATAGCTAGAATTAACTTTTATATATACATTGATAATGTAAAGTTTAGTGCATTATCAGTTTAATTTAAAATGTTATAACAGTGAAATAACTCTTCATATTCTTTCTTTTTTCAGGTAAAAGAGAATATATATGGAAGGAAAGCAAGCATTTTGGAAGTAAAAAGGTCAATACATCAGATAATCCCAAGAGATTAATTAATCTCCCTGTTTGTCCCAAAAAAATAGCTTTCTCTTAACTCCTTCAAAACAGGTCGGAAACAAGTGTTGAATAAAATTTAAATGCAACTATAGTGTACGTGTAATTTTGAGAAGTTGGATAAGACAATTTCTTTGGGACATACTAAGTAGCAAGTATAGAATAATACAAAATGTGACACAAGAAAATTATACAGGAGGAAATGGAAATTAGCAGCTACTGGATATTGATGTGGTTGCCTCACATCTTTAGTATAATTGTCTATAATATTAAATATGAAACGAAGAGTGATATATATGTAAAACTATGTTATAAAGTTTACCATGTAATTCGGAAGTCACAATTTTTCTTCTAGCTTCCTTTTAGGTTTTTGACTTGAAGTCAAAATATTGTTCAGCTAGAAAATATGAATGTCTTGAAACTGTCTTTCCATTTTCAGAAATCTTCTGAACTTTATTTGCGCATTAAATTAAATCGTTGAAAACGTCAAAAATTTCTATTCTCAAATTACGACAGTTTCTTATTTTCGTGGTACTCATTTTCTTTCAAGACGGTATAGATTCAATATTCATATTTGTTCCATGCAAAATTTTATTGGAACCAAATCAAGATGGAAGAAACTTGAGGTTCATAGAGCAATCCACTAAAATAAAGCAGCAACGATTTATGGCTAAAATATATGTAAACTTCTCAATCAGATTATCTATATATAATCTCTTATCTCTTTCATTTTTTTTCCCTTCCAATTGAATATTGTTAGATTGGGTCGAGTTTTTTTTTTTTTTTTTTTGGAAGGGCAAAGATACTTATATTAATATTAATAATGTAGGCATTGTGCTAGTGTACAAGCCCCATAGAAATGTCATTAGTACATAATAGAGTCATGCCATTTAGCCATTATCATTACCTAGAGAAACTAGATTGTTGCATGCATACATAATACACCAATGGAAATAGTAACAACCTTCCTTATCCTTACAATACACATCTAAAGCAAAGTTAGGAGGCTTAGCAAAATAGATAGATATATTATAACTAGGGTACTGTAGAGCTTCCTTGGCCAACTTGTGTGCCACCATATTCCCTTCACGGAAGTTGTGCTTCATTATGATCCTCCCCTGCTCCATTGCCTTCCCCATTAAGCACCTGCATTCATAAATTAAATCATTATAAGTAGGATAATCATCTTCTGAAAAACAAATCACCTCTGTGGCATCCGTCTCTATTTCACATGGTATGAACTTTTCCTTGATAATTGTTTGCAGCGCTTGACGGAAAGCTAGGAGTTCTGCATGTATAGGTGATATAGTTTGACTCTTTGCGTAGTAACCCAACATCCATTCTCCTTTGTTATTGCGTATGGCTTCGCCGATACCTCCATGTAAATATTCGTCATTGAAAGCTCCATCAAAATTGACCTTGTACCAATTCCTAGAAGGCGGATGCCATTTGACCTTCAACTTAATGGAAATATTACTAGTAGTATGTAGGGGTGAGCGTTCGGGCAGTTTGGATCGCATATGAAATTTCGATTTGGATTTTCAGTTTTCGGATTGACGAAATGAAAATCCAAATCCAATCCAAATAAGTTCGGGTTGGATCGGATTTTTTAAGTTCGGTTTCGGATTAATCGGTTTGGATATTTTGGATTTTCGATTTTGAGCTTATAAGTTGAGATGTCTCTTCTTTTTACAAAAATGAATATCCAAATGAAATATTTATGTTAAATTGCCTGAAAAGTTCTTCATTCTCACCGCAGTCATCCAAATGAAATATTAAATTAATGAAATTATTATATAAGAAAAATTTTAAAAATTAAAATAGAGACATTAATACGACAGATAAGAAGTAGAAATAATAAAACCATATCCAACTAGAAAGTATTCTCATAATAACTTAGTAAGTAATATTACGTATATATGATAATATCTAATGGGTAGAGTATTAAACTTATTATTCTTGCCATATGGATAATGGACTAAATATAAGTATAAGAATTTCAGATTTTCGGATATCCAAAAATTTGAAGTACCAAATCCAATATCCAATCCAAAATCCAAAATTTTTTAAAAATTAAATCCAAAATCCAATCCGTAATCCGAAAATCCAAACCAAAAATTCAAGAAATTCGTATTTCGGTTTGGATTTCGGGTTTGCCCAAAGTATGCCTACCCCAAGTAGTATGTTTAGTAGTTAGTAAAATATATTCCAGTGCTTGATCAACCATATTAGTGGTGCTAATATTATTGGTAGTATTATTAATATTGTTGTCATTCCTGATTTTTCAAATTGACCATAATGCAAATGGAAAAACATCCTCCCAAGTGATTAAATTGTTTGGTATACTTGGTGTTTTTTCTCTAAGGAAATCAACCCAGTGTTCTTGAGGCGTAGTGTTGGAGAAAGGTACCCCTATAGATTTCTAGAAATATTTTGCCACCTTACACTCCCAAAATATGTGAAGTAGGGATTCATTCCTATCTTTGCATATTGGGCAATGTGTATCTATGTTGATTCCATTTTTTCCTAGGTAATCCCTTGTAGGAAGTCTTGAGTGGTAACACTTCCATACAAAAAATTTGATTTTCCTAGGACATTTCATTCCCCATATCCAAACAAAGTCATTACTAGTATGATTATATGTGTGAATCAGTTTGTAGCATGAGGAGGTCGTGTATATACCACTAGGGTTTGTGCTCCATATAAGCTTAATAGAGTGCGTGGTGGATGTGGTTAGTGAGTGGATACTATTCAGAATATTGTTGGGAAGATCGAATGAGATATGAGCTAGATCCCACATATTTTTTTTGGATATCTTTTATTTTCAAACTACTCTCCTTATTATTGAGGGGGCTTACTACATTTTCCCTTAAATTTTTAAATTTAGGGATCCAGTTGGTATCCCATATAGACATGTTGGTATGATTGATTACAGGCCATCTTATATCATGTTGACAATAATTCTACCTCTTTAGGAGGCTTTACCAAGTATGTGAAACCCCTTTGGTGGATTTAGTATGGCTATATAGACTAGTAATAATTCGTGCCCAAATAGATTAAGGTTCATTGAGTAATCTTCAAACAAGGCTTGTTAGTAGGGACACATTTTTTGACTTTGCCTTTCTAATACCTAGCCCTCCTAGATCCTTAGGCAATGTAACCACATTCTAGCCTATTAAGTGCATTCTCTATTTTTCTGAAGTAGTTCCCCATAGTAAGTCTCTTTGAATCTTGTCTATTTCTTTAAGAGTCCTACTAGTGAGCATTGAGAGTTGCATTTGGTGATTCGGTATTGTGCTTAGAGTAGACTTTATGAGAGTACACCTTTCTGTCATATTGAGCCCTTGCATTTTTCAATCCAAAACACTTTTTTGGAAATACCCAGTTCCCTCTACAATGTCCCTATTGTCCCAACTATCTCTAATAATTCTTGAAAAATCAGGGTGGGAGCACCAAAAGGTTTCCATCCTAAAAGGTCTAGCATTTGTGTTGTTAATACTATTACTTATGTTAACTAATATAGGGTTATGGTCTGAGTGAATTTTAGAAAGGTGAGTAACCGTTACATTATTGTACTCTTGTAACCAAACATGATTAGTGTAGACTGATGATAGACTATAATAACGTATTTTAGTCGATTATTACGCTCTAATTTATTGCACTTTAGTTGAGTTTGCGCGTTAATCGCTAGTGTTTTGCACTAATTGTGTGTTTTATGCCTTGTAGGTGTGACTCCGAGATATATAGATGTTATGGAATGAATTTAAGTGATTTGAAGCTTTGAAGTCTGAGTAAAAGCTCAAGGAATTAAGTCGGGATTGTGTTCGGGGGTCAAATTTGATAGTTGAGAACAAACGAAGACTCGATGAGGCATATTGCGTACTGTCTAGTAAAATGAACATAACTTTTTAATCAAAACTCTATTTTTGCTCCATAATATACGGTTGGAAAGCTAACTCAAAGGGCTACAACTTTCATGTTTTGAGTTGTTCCAAATTCCAAACGGAACAGGGTGAAAATTGCAGTTTTATCGCGACCACAGCAGAACTGCGGCAGAAGGCATTTGCGGACGAATGAAGAAGCTGAGAGGGTGTTTGCCCGCGGTTCTACCGCCGTCGCAGTCAAACCGCGGCCATCCAGGCCTAAAACTTGTCCTTTTTTGCGTAGGAGAAGGTATAAGTGTTTGGGCCCGACCCTACTTGGTATATATACATGGAAAAACGGTATTTTTAAGAATTGGACATATTTTTGACATAGATTTAACCTAAGGAGGCAGAGAACACATTGGGAGCAAGGCGGAGAATTCTTCTACGAGTTTTTCGTTCCTCTTCCTATTTTTCATTGTTGGTTATGACTTTTAGTATTGTAGTTTTACATACTATTATGAATAGCTAATT